>JAKSZT010054464.1:2080548-2115688 GCA_026826555.1 Tolypeutes matacus | reverse complement strand
GAGAGTTGCCACCAGATGAAAATCTGAGACTCGGGCCTCTGTGTCAGGTCAGGGTTCCCAGAAGGGATAAAATAAAACCTCAGGACCTGGCCCTAAAAATAGAGCTCCAAGTTTTTTTTTCTTAAGTAGCTAAATACCGGAGCTTGTGCCCGGGCTGAGGCCTGTCAAGGCAAGACTCTGACTTCTGGGTTTTTCCTTCCCCTGGCTTAAGCTTGCTGCCACCCCCCCCCAGCCCCACCCCGTCCCACATCTGGAAGCCTGGGCGCCCTGGCGGAGCAGTGAGTCCCGAGGGGGCCTGCAGGCAGCAGTGTGGGGAGACTGGGCGGAGAGGAAAGCAGGAAGGTGGGAGCTGATAAAGAGAGATGTCAAGGGAGCCGGAATGGATTTTTAACAACAGCAAGGTTTGGGGAAATCCTGGCCTGTGGAATAGCAGCCTCTGGTCATCAGGATGGGGGCAGAGGTTGGCCCAGAAATTCCCTTTGGCACAGGAAGACACATTTGGATGGTGCTGTGGGGAGCTCCTCAAAGAGGCTGGTCCATTTATTCATTCACTAAGACATTTATGAAAGGCCTTGTGTGTGTGAATGTGTGTGTGTGCGTGCGTTGCACGACCACAAAACCTTGCAAGTGACTCTAGGCTGAGGTGTCTGGAGAGCAGCCAGGCTTACGTTTCCTGAACATGCCAGGCTCCCTCCTGCCTCAGGGCCTTTGCACTTGTTTTTTCCTCTGCTTGGAACGTTCCTGCCCAGATAGCCACATCACTCCCTTCCTCACCCTCCACGTGGCCTTTAGTAAAATGCCACCTTCTCAGTGATGCCCACCTGACCATCCTACTTAAACTACAGCAACACCTCCACCTGCCCACCCCTCGACCCCCTCACCTTCAAGAGTCCCTACCCCTTTTCCAGGCCTGCCCCTAACATTTGTGGGGCCTGGAACAAGAGTACAAACCCCCTTTCTCTCCCCACCCCCATTTCCACCCTGCACCTCAAGGAGCCTCACACATATAAGTGAGGACACCCCACTCTGTCCCCAGCACCTTGGCCTTCCATCCTACCCTCTCAAAACCAGGCCTGGAGGGAGCCCCTCAAGAACCTGGGCGTGGGCTGAGGACCCCTGGGGGTCCTGAGTAAGCAGGTTGTGGTCTGAGAGGAGATTCAGACTCCCGGGGAGCACATCCCCTGCCTGGCAGACCCCTCACCTGGAAGAGGGCCCTCTAGAGTGTGTCCTGAGGCAGGGATCCCCTTACCCGGGTCTAAGGCTGGCACTGCTCTTCCTACCTAGTTTTCCTCCACACACCCCTCAGCATCTGACCTACTACATGTTTTACTTATTTGTTTATTGTGTGACGCCTTCCAATAGAATGTAAGCCCTAATAAAGGCAGGGGCTTAGTCTGTTTTGTTGACGGCTCTATCCTCTATACTTATAACAGTGGCTGGAGCATAGTAGGTGTTCAATAAATGTCTGTTGATAAATAATGGATTGGGGGGTTCAGAATACCAGGAAAGAAGCCATGCTCGGGAATCCCCCGTCTCCATAAAAGCTGCTTTGTTCTATAGAGGGCTTCTGGCAGGAAAAGTGGCGTGGTCCCTGGCACAAAACTCCTTTTTCAACCTACAGAACCCGAGGGAGGAGACTGTGAGAGTTCTGCTCTTTTAGAAGATAACTAAAAGGATGAGCCGTGTTTTAATTATGCATATCTTATTTATTTCAATATACAGTCAGCAAATGTTTATTGGGAATGCAAAAATCTGTTAGACTCTTCTGTGTCAAAGAGTTCCAGTCAAGCGGGGAAGTCAGATGCACAAACCAACAGCCAAGTGCAAGAAAACATGACTGAAATAGAAGTATGGTTAAGGCGGTAGCAACACCCAGATGAGAGAGCAGTTACCACCGCCTGTATCAAGTCGGTGAGTCCCTCAGGGCGGAGTGGCCTAGGCTGGGCTTTGAGGAGTGAGTAGGAGTTCCTGCTTTCTAGAAGCTCAGTAACTAGCTGTAGAGGCATAACTTTCGCACATTAAAAGATGGTTAGCAGATGATCCTATGTTTGTAAAAAGCATTGTGTGTATTTGCACAGAAGAAAAAATTTTAGTCTAGAGGGATGTGTACCAAAAGCTAATAGTAGTTAAGGTAGCGTAAGGTAGTGGAATAATAGGTGGCTCTCTTTTCCTTTAAACTTTCTGTACATGAGACCACATACGTTACCTTTACGATTAGAGAACATTATTAGCTAATTAACAGACCACGTCTGCACAAGAGCCCTTGGCCCAGGAGCTTGGCTGGTAGGGACTCTTGCCCGGAGACCTCAGAGCCAGCAAAGCCAGGCTGAGCTGGCTGAGCAAGGCCATCCATGTGGAGGTGGGAAGTCACAAGGATGTTTGGGGGACAGGGCGCCAGCCTGTCTGAGCTAAGGCGGGAAGAGCAGCCTGAGGTCGGCAGGGTAGCTTCTCCTTTCAGGCCAGGGCTTTTGGCCTCAACCCCAGGGGTTCAGGAGGCCCCACAGCGCGTCTCCAAGCCAGGGGGCTCTGTTTGAGGAGGATGGTGACCTCTCCACCCGGCTTCACCGGTGACAGGACTGCTCACAGGCCCGCCTTCTCCACCGCACACCCCAGTCAATGGGCAATCAGACGGGTTTGCAGAAGCAGATGAATGCAGAAGTCCCAGGGAAGCCTGTCGGGGGGCAGAGCGCGGGAGCGGGCAGGCCCGGCGTTCCGCAGGCCCTGGGGACGGACAGTCCCAAGGCAGACCTCAGGGCTGCCCGGAGCCCAGGGCCTGCCCGCAGAGCCCACTTCCACACGGCAGGGGCGGGGGTGCCGACGAGGCTCCACGGCGCTGGGCATCAGAAGGCTCCAGCAGCCCTGAGTCTCCTCTTCTCCGCGGGCAGAAGCCCCCTCCCCTACCTAAGACTCGCAGACCTGTGCCTTCAACAGGAGATAGGTGGGTCCCAATGCTCCTCAACAGGAAGAGAACGAGGTGGAGAGAAAAGGGCCTGAAACCATCTCAGAGCTGGGAAACGGGGGGGGGGGTGTCAACAGCTAGGATGGGCCCCGGCTCTGGGGATGGCTCAGCCCAGAGCCTCGCACCCAGGCCCTGCGCCCTTTCCCCCACCCCTCAGAACCTCAGTTTGTTGACCTGTAGGGTGGGGCTACCGACCTCTGCTCTGCCACTCTCAGAGAGAACTGTAGCAGGCAAGGACATGCTTTTTAAAGTGTTGCATGCGCAATAAATGTAAAGGATCACGAATACCACCCTAATTATCGTTGTTGCTCTGTAAACCTCTAGGACAGAGCACAGGGAAGACCACCGAACTCATGGCTGCTGCTACTTTACACGGGCATCACCTTGGAGATGGGATAAATCTATGGGGTTTTGAGATTTGACCAAATTTCCTGATAATTTAAATGCCAATAGTGTGAAGGATACTCAACCCTGGCCATAGGGTGCTGGGACCAAGGAGTAGACAGGGGAAAACAAAAAAAAAGAGTAGCTGGGGCGCCCACGCGCCTTGACCTTCCCGTGCCGTGGGCCCCCTTCGGAGATTATGATGCCGTCAGCTGCATGCGGACCTCAGGGCTCCTTCTCTCTCCACCTGCCCTGGGCCCTGGGCCCTTGGCTCCTCCGTGGCCTTTGCCAGGCTTCTTACAGTTCCCCTCCCCAGCCACCAGCAGATTTCAGGCCGTGCAGGGGACAGCGAGCCGCAGGAGTCAAGAGGGAACCTGGGCAGGGACCACTGTCCCCGACACAAATAACTGACCCGATTATGGCATTTCTACACTGTAGCATTTCACTCAACAAGACAGCCCAATCTCAAAAACTTGAATAAACGCTTTACAAAGATGATCTATGAATGGCCCAGTCACACATGAAAAGAGGCTCAACCTCATTCGCCATCAGGGAGATGCAAACAGAAGCCGTCATGAGCGAGCACTGCACACCCCCTAGAAGAGTTACGGTGGAAAGACTCACCACGCCGAGCTTGGGCTGGCTCTGGAGCGACTGGCACCCTCAGGCACTGTTGGTGGGAACCACTGCAAAAACCGGTCTCCCAAGTTTCTTGTAAAGTTAAACGTACACCTACATATGATTCCACTTGTAGGTATTTATGGGAGAGAAATAAAAACATATGTCTGAACAAAGACTTGCCCTCAAATGTTCATAGCAGCTTTATCATAGCCGAAAAATTGAAACAATCTAAGTTTCCATTGGCAGGTGAATGGTTAAATAAACTGTGATCAATTGGTACAACGGAATGCTACTCAGCAACAATTTTTTTAATGAACTATGGATACATGCAACAACATGGATGGACCTCAAAATGCGAAGCTAGACAAAAAAAGAGTGCAGAGTATATTATTCCATTTCTATCAAGTTCTAGAAAGTGCAAACAAATCTAAAGTGCAAGTAGATGAGTGGGGTGGGGACCACAAAGGGCACCGTAAAACGTTTGGGGGTGATGGATGTGTTCACTCTTTTGATGGCAGTAATGGTTGCACAGCGTATATAGCAAAAGTTATCAAATTGTACACTTCAAATGCATGTGGTATATTTTATGTCAATTATACCTCACCAACGCTTTTTTAAAACTTTGCTAATTTTTTAACAAGGAACAAACTATGGATACACATAACATCAATGATTGTCAAAACCATCATGTTGCCTGAGAGCCGGAAATAAAAGAGAATACACTGCATGGTTCTGCTTTATACAAAATTCTTGAAAATGAAAATCAACATTTAGTGACAGAGACTAGCACTTTGTCTGGGAACAAGGGTGGAAGTAGAGAGGGATTACAAACAGCTGTAAAGAAACTTGGGTGGGTGATGAAAATATTCACTCTATTTTGGTGATGGTTTCAAGGGTGTATACACATATCAAAACTCACCAAATTGTGCACTTTATGTATGTCTAGTTTACCATAAGTTCATTAGATCTCAAATTGTTTCAAAATGCATCAAAACATCAAAAAATTATGAATGCAGTTATTTGAAACACAATTAATAGATGAAAATCCACAAATCCACAATGCTATTCAGAGAAGATGATTCCAGGAGGAGGAGGGGGGGAATCTGTTACTATTTGAGGTGACTGAAAAACTAACTCCTTATTTTGAAAACTAGTAATTTAAAGAAAATGAATTAGCAATTATTCTACTTTTCCAACAGGAACTACATTTTTAGTTGAGGAGTGAAAAAAAAGCTGTACCTTAGAGAAAAACGGCTGCTAATAAACATAAAAGAATTAGAAAAATTATTATTTTCCAATCCTTAATAAAATTACTGATCCCATCAAGGATTCTCTCTTAATATTGAAACCATAAAGTGAATTGTAAATGGGGAACTGTACATTTGTATCATGCCAAAGTAACACCCAACTCTTACTGAAGTCGGGGGATGGTGGATTCCCCCAGGTTCTTGGCTATGGTACGTAAAAGAATGTAAGGACAAGTCGGTTTAGTTAGGTTTGTTGAGAAACGGATTTCGGAGGAACCTGCAGGCCCTGGCTCCTCTAGGCGGAGAATGCGTTTGGGGCTCCTGCGCTATGTTTATTAAGCTATTACTTACTCCTCCCTTTCCTCATGTTGGGGAGGGGCCCCAGCTGTTTGCTGTTCTGATTGGTTGCCCCACCTGTCAGTTCCCCAGGGGGCCAATGGTGAGGCCCCTTGAGGGTATCCAGGGCTGTCCCTTGACCCGGAAGGAGATCTCCTTCCAAGCTCGTTCCAAATGGGGTTCTCCTGGCTGAGGTTTTGTGGGGTGTTTCCCTGGGGGGGTTCCAGGCAGGGTTCCATGGCCACGCGTTTTGCAGCCATGTTTTTCTGCCAGGTCTTGGGCTTGTCTTCCCTTTTCCTAGACTAGCCTGCCTCATTACTTTCTAGCCAAAATGGGAAAAACAGAGCTGTCCAGCGGGGGGATCAAACTCCCACCTTTAATCCAGGCGTCATTCTAACCAGCTCCAATGAAGGGACAACCAGATTCCATGTCTCTTGACATGCAGATATATGAAGTGCATCCCTGTGAAGTGTTGTAGCTAAAAACATTAGCTACCGAGCCTTTGGATCCAGCTTCCAATTCCTAGGAAACTTGGGAGTTAGGGAAACAAGCCCAGTTTCACGAGGACAAAGCAATTAAATAAGCCCGGAAAGTGGGGCATTCTACAGAACCATTTGCTCAGGATCTTCCCAGGTCAGTGCTGTGATAAAAGGGACTAATCTAGATTTAA
Source organism: Tolypeutes matacus (assembly GCA_026826555.1). Lineage (NCBI taxonomy): Eukaryota > Metazoa > Chordata > Mammalia > Cingulata > Chlamyphoridae > Tolypeutes > Tolypeutes matacus. The sequence goes on along the minus strand of JAKSZT010054464.1, from coordinate 2,109,471 downwards.
AGAAATTTTGTATGGTTCTGTACAAACCAAATGAAAAGGACATTTGGGGACTACTTAAATTGGATATTAGGTGATATAAAGGAATTAATATTTCTAAGTATGGTAATATTAATTTGGCTATATTGGAAAATGTTTTTTAACATTTAATGAATGTTTTTTTAAAAATTAATCCATCAGATCTCTCAAAACAAAAATCCTGCCTATGTCTATGTCAATCCTTTACAGGAGTCACATTGTTGGTAGACAAAAGCCCTTGAATCCAGTTTTTACTATAAAATCACTGAAGCCTAAAGGTTTCATGCTACCAGATTCTGAACCCAGTTGTATTAGTCAGCCAAAGGGGTGTTGACTTTCATAAAGGGTATTTATTTGGGGTAGAAGCTCACAGTTACCAGGCCATAAAGTGTAAGTTACTTCCCTCACCAAAGTCTGTTGCCATGTGTTGGAACAAGATGGCTGCTGATGCCTGCCAGGGTTCAGCCTTCCTCTCCCTCTTAAGGCTCCGAGGTCCAGCTTCTTCCAATATCAGCTGTAGGCTGGGATAAGTCTTTTTTTTTTAAAGACTTTATTTATTTATTCATTTATCCCCCCCTTGCTGCCTGTGCTCGCTGGGTCAGCTAACCACGCCGCGCGGGCGGGCTTGCCTTCACCAGGAGGCCCCGGGAACCGAACCCGGGGCCTCCCATATGGCAAACAGGAGCCCCACTGATTGAGCCACAGCCGCCTCCCTGGGATAAGTCTTGTCTCTCTCCCGGGGCTCATTTCTCTCTGGCCTCAGCTGCTCTGCTCTCGTCACCAGGCCAGCTGTCAACTACCAGGCAAACGGCTCGTCTCTCTTCCCAGGGCCTCTGCTGCGTCTGATGGAGCCTCCTCTCCTTCCTGACATATCTCCTTCTCTGTGTGTTTACTTCCCGGGGCTCCAGCATTAAAACTCTAACTTTCTCCCCTGCCGTGTCACATGTCGTTTTTCTCTGTGAGTCCTCAACGTCCTACTGATGTGGCCCAATCCAAGCCTTAATCATTATTTAGTCAAGTAAAAGTGAAACCTCGGGATCCAATCCATTCTAATACGCCCAGAGGAACAGACCAGTATGCAAACATAATCCACTATTTATTCTGGGGGATTCATAAACAATATCAAACTGCTCCAGCAGCTAGCACAATGAAAACGCTGTCCCTGACATTCTGCATCGGCAGACAACACGAGTAGGGCTGTAGTCACTCCCCAGAGGGCTCAGACACCCCCACCCCCGGGGGCTCATACCCTTGTGAGGTACTCTCCCACACCGGATAGGGCTACTCCACGGGCCAGTGCAGAAACCACAGCGTCTAACTTCCAAGGTCATAAGAGACATTGTGGCTTCGACCTTGCTCTCTCCTGATGAACTCATCCTGGAAGGAGCCGGCCCAGTCAAGCAGCCCAGATGGAGAGGACTGAGGGCTCTTGCCAACGGCCCGTCAGCGTGCGAGTGAGCCCCCGGGGGCGCATCCCCCAGCCCTGGCCACGTGCCCGGTGACTGCTGAGCTGGCTGACATCTGGACTGGGGCTCCGTGAGCCACTGGGAGACAGAACAGCCTGACCCACGGAAACCGTGAGCTGAGAAATGATCGTTGTTGTAAACCACAAAGTCTGGGTGTAATTTGTTGCACGACCAAAGATAATTAAAATAGGTAGTGATGGGCGAAAGCAGGAAACATGAGACAGAAGTGCTGAGTTTCAGTTTCTGCTGAAACTCAGTTGTCTGATCAAAACAAAACAAAAAAGGCATGATAATATTACTTGCCCCACAAGTTTGTTTAAAGGGTGAAAAGTATATTAAGCCCTTAGTGCAGCTCCAGGCCTGTGGAAGACACCTAACAATGCTGGTTCTTGTCCCCAACTCTCCCACTTAAAGACAGGTCTTCTCACCTGTAAAATGGACTTGAAATAGTTACCTAAAGGATTGGTATAAGGGTCAAATAGGAGTCTGGGCTTGGAGGTGCTTTGTGAATTCTAAAGAACTAAACCAATACTGTTGGCAGAATTGAAGGGACTGTCCCAGGAGAATCTGCAGAATGTGGCTTCTTCTCCTGGGGGTTAGAATCAGAGGGTCAGAGGAGAAAGAAAAAAAAATCAGAGGGTCGGTGTCATCACAACTGATCCCATGGACATTAAAAGGATAATGAAGAAATATGATGAACAACTCTATTAACCACAAATCTGATACCTGAGATGAGTTTGACCAATTGCTTGAAAATGCCCGGTATTCTAAAAACTCACACAAGAAGAAATAGATCATCTGAATAGGCCCGTATCGATAAAAGAAATTGAATCATCAATTAATAGCCTTCCAAACCAGAAAGCACAAGGCTCAGATGGTCTCACTGGTGATTTTTACCAAACATTAAAAAAGAAATTATACCAAATTCTCTACAATCTCTACCAGAAAACAGTAATAGAGGGAGCACATACAAACTTATTCTATGAGACAGGCATTCCCCTAATATCAAAATCAGACAAAGACATTACTAGCCAGGAAAATTACTGACTAGTATATCTCATGAAAATAAATGCAAAAATCCTCAAAAATATATTAGCAAATCAAACTCAACATGTATAAAAATAATTATACACCATAAACAAGTAAAATTTATTCCAGGTATGCAAGGTTGGTTTGACATTCAAAAATCAACTAATAAAAAGAGAAAAAAAAAATCAGCTAATGCAATCTATCACATCAACAGGCTCAGGGAGAAAAATCATATCATATCAATAGATGCAGAGAAAGCACTTGACAAAAACCAACACCTATTCATGACAAAAACTCTCAGCAAACTAGATAAAGAACAATTGCAAAAAAAAAAAAAAAAAAAAAAACCCTACAACTAAAATCATACCTAATGATGAGAAGCTGGATATTTTCCCCTAAGACTGGGAACAAAGCAAGGTGGGCCCCTCTCCCCTCTCACCATCCCTATTCAGCATCATACGGGAAGTTCGAACTAAAGCAACAAGGCAAGGAAAAATATAAAAAGGTACACAGATTGGGAAGGAAGAAAGAAAACTGTCTTTGCTCTCAGGTACGAATACTCCTAAAAGAGAGAGAGAGAGAGAGAGAGCTAACACACTACAAAAAGAAATGGGGGGGGGGAAAGAACTGGAGGAACCTTAAATACCTATTGCTGAATGCAAGAAGTCAGTCTGAAAAAGCTACGTACTGTATGATTTCAACTCTGTGCCTCTAAGGCAAAACTACAGTGGCAGTAAAAAGACCAGTGGTTGCCAGAGATTCAGGAAAGGGGGTGAGGGTTGAATAGCTGGGCACAGGGAGTGTTTAGGGCAGTGAGGCTCCTCTGTAAGATACTATAGCTGTAGAATATGACATTGTGCATTGTCAAAACCCAGAGAGAGAAGGGGGTGTAGCTCAGTGGTTGAGCACCTGCTTCCCACGTACGAGGTCCTGGGCTCAAACCCTGGTACCTCTAAAAAACAAAAAAACGTAGACCTGTCTAACACAAAGAATGAGCCCTAATGTGAACTATGGACTTCAGTCAGTAATCATGTATTGGTATTTTACCAATTTGTACCGCACTAACATAAAATGTTCTTAACAGGGGAAATCATGGGGCAGCGAGGGAGAGGAGTATGTGAGAGTCCTCTGTACTTCCTGCATAATTTTTCTGTCAACCCAAAATGGCTGTAAAAACTAAAGCCTACTAAAAACATAAATTACAAAAAGATAAAAAAACCGGGGGGGGGGGGAGAATGCCAAAAGCAAAAGGGGCAAAAGATGTGAACACATAGTTCATGGAAGAAATTAAAATGGCTCCGTTTTTGTTTTGTTTTTTTTAATCAGAGGCTCCACCAGGGTTCCGTTGCCCACAGAAGGACCCCCTCCTTTTCCCTGCCTGTTTATCATCTATTGCCAGAGGTGGAGCCTGGTGGACTTTGGAAAGCTCAAACAACAATTTCCAAGAAGATAAGGGCATGTGACTCCAAGGTCAGAAGACCTTGAGGTCACTGTGGGAGCAAAAGATTCAGAGAGGAAGTAAAAACACCAAAAATAAAAGATTCTTTGTAATGACTTTTGAAGAAACCAGCCAAGTTCTGCAGCGCCGTGAAATCTGCGCCCTCTCCTGGCCTTTGCTCAGACTAGTGCAGGGGCAGCTTAAGTCCCACCCCAGGCCCACCTTCACTCCCTGCCCCAAAGTCCAGCTGTGCGTGCCTCAGGCCAGACTAAGCCAGCCACCCCCTCCAATTAAGTCCCGGAGCCAGCCAAGGCAATGGGCAAACCTGGGGAGGGAAAGAGAAAAGAACACAAAAACCACTAGGTTCCCTTCCCTAAATCACTTGTCAAATTATGCTTGAAAGTCCCTATTTGCAAAAATTTTGCTCTCTGAAATTTTTGCTTCTAAATCTGGAATTCTTTTATTCAATTTTATGATAATTCTTTTTCCACAGAAGTGAATATAAACACATTAAAGAAATTCTGAAAAAGTCATACCGCCCTATTTGTGTTTTAGTGCGTATCCGTCTTTTTTCCCTGTGCGGAGTTTTCTTTTTACAGAGCTACTTCTGCTTTGTGTTCTTAAAACTGTGTCATAAGCAATTTTGCACCTAAAATCTTTGAAATCATCCTTCTTGGTCTCCTTTGCCAGTTCCTCTTGCATCTCGAGCCTTAGAGCTCACTGCTGGCACTTTTGGGGCTGTCCTTGCTGCTTCGATGAACTCGGCCATCGTGGCTTTATATACCATCCGCACCCCGACTCCTCGCAAATCTGCGTCCAGTGTCGGATCCCCCCTCGCCTCCAGACTCAGCTCTCCTTCTGTATCACTGCTGTGCAGGGTCAGGAGAGCTGGGTCCCAAGGGGGCGCAGACAGGCGCAGGGCGCCCCCCGCCCTGGCGGGGCTCCCCGGTTTTGTGCCACTTAGTCCTAAACGCCGCAATGCTCCTGGCAAAGCGGGGTGCCGAGAACCCCTTCCAAAGGGCCAATAAAGGCTTGAGGGAAGAGATGCCTTTGCCTCTTCTTGACCTGGTGCTTGGGGGAGAAATGGAGAGAGGGGAGGGCACTGGAGCAGCAGAAACAAACCCAGAGGCAAGGCCGTGAAAGAGAACGTGAAAATCCTTCGGAAATGGATGCCACGCCACGCGAGTACGCTGTCACAGCCTTCTTTCCTTAACCTCCCCGGCCACGTCCAGCCTCTCCGCAAACGTGCCAGGTGTTGTCCCTCCTCCCGGAACTTTGTTCGTCTTGCTTCTCTCCCGTGCCTCAGTTTCCTCATCTGTTAAAAGGTCACCTTCCTTAGAGGGTTGACGTAAGGCCTAAATGGCGTAGAGCTTTGAGGTGCTTGTTGACTGTTACCGTTTATATTTGTTTGTTATTTATATATAACATATATTTTAAAAATCTGTTCTTGGAAAAATTCCAAAGCCCTTTTCACTTTGACTCAGAGGTAAGAATTTGCTTCGATGACTTCAACAAACGGAATTGGCTCGCCCTTGCGCTCTCAGCCATCTGGGACTATTCTGGAAAGAAAAAGAAATTCCTGCCATCCTATTCGCAGCTCAAACCACAGGTCAGGCTTTTTAAAATCCATAAAATACTTACTACAGGGCCTTTAGCCACACCAGACTTAACAGCAGCCAGCCAACATTTTTTATAAATAAACTTCGGGCTGAATTATATTCTACTTTAATTTCTTTTCTTTTATGAAAAGAAGAATAGACGCTGGATGGGGAACCCAGAGGCCCAAGACTCAGCCCTGACACTGGCACCAGCTTGGGCCCGCAGCGGCCCTGTTTTTGGTGGACTGACTCAGCAGAGCTGGCCTCCCTCTCAGACCCACCTCCACCCCACCTCCTTCGCGGGGCCTGGCTGTTTTGAAAGACCAGATACAGGGTTTTCAGTTGCTTCTGAGAAAACAGAAGTGAACCTCAAACTGCGACTGAGTGCGGGAAGTTCTGACAAGGCCTCAGGCTCATGGCACCGTGAGGGAGTTTGAAAGCTCAGAAGCAGCAGCTCTTGTCCAAGTAGTGAAGCTTCATATACGGAATCAATAGACGGATCTGGAACCCGGCAAGAAGTCCACGTGGACACGGATACCCCCAGGATGGCTGCTGGAAGACCCTCGAGCGATTTCTCCGGGAAGCCAGGAGAAGCCCCAGGTATTCTCCAGGGACATTATAAGTGGGCCCTCCTGTGGGGTTGACGGGTGGGGTACTCAGTCAAGGCAGCAGACTCCTGGGACTCCTCCCATGCCATTGGCGGGGTGTGGAATAATTAATGATTTAAAAAGCAGGCGCAAAACCTTTCTCACCCCTGCTCTCGGCCCTCGTGACTTGGATCAACACGCAAGTAAATCCTGGGCATTTATAACCTATAATTGGAAATTATAGTCTATAAACCAGCCTTCTTTATCACTCGTCAGCCCCTTCCTCTCTACCGGGGACCCGTGATCTGTTATTTTATCCCATTTCTCTTCCCTCCCTCCCTGGATAAATTACTGGCCTAACTAACCGGACGTGCTCTGGAACTCATTTCTGCAGCATAGTCAAGAACCTAGATTAAATCTGGTAACAGTGGGCTGGCCTTTTTGAAAGCCAAACCACAGTTCACACCTCAGGGGCAAGTGGCGGGAACTGCGCCTTCCTGAAGGCCTGAGGTAAATGCTGGCCCAGAGTCCTGAGGGCTTTTGCAGAAGGAGTTGTTCCTTCTCCAAGAAAGGCTCTGAGGCCCAAGGAAAGCAAGCGAGTTGGAGCCTTCACGGCATGGTCTGACTCTGAGCCTCGGCCCTGCACCCCTTCCCTCACCTCCACCTGCCTCCCTCTTTTCTCTCTCCCCTCCTTCTCTACCCCGCGGGTTCAGGTGAACTGAAATTCACAGTCTGTCCCCTCAGTAATGTCATTTCCCCAGAGTCAGAGTTCAAACGAGTGGAGCGAGGGGAAACTCGGGAACTAGCGTGTACACATGAGCATGTGTGGGTGTTTCCGGGCAGTGGGTGAGAAATCCCACTTCAAAGCCTGGCCAAGCCCAGAACTAACCAGAAGGCCTTCAGCAAGTTATTTCTCAGCTCAAGAGCCTCGGTTTCCCTCCACAAAACGAGGTCAACATGGGACAGCACCTCACAGGGACCTGGCATCTGGGGGACCCTCGGGTGCAGGAGCTGCCTGCCCCTGCCGCAGACGAGGGAGGAGGCAGCAGCCAGGAAGGTTTTGTGGAGAAATTCCAACCAAGCCAAACCTCTAAGCCTGGAATGTGGAGATTTGGAAAGCTGGAGAGATACAGGCAGAGCTCGGAGGTTTGGCGGCCAAAACTAGGCACAGGTGGGGATGGGGGCAGGAATGAGAACTCAGCAGGCCATAAAGGACCCAGGAGGGCAGTGCTGGGAGGACATGGATAGGAACAGAGAGGCGGGCTTGAGTGACGGGAGGACACGAGGCCACTGCAAGGAGAGGGGCAGGGGAAGCCGTGCTCTCGACATCAGCCCCTCTCCACCCTGTGGTCCTGCAGCTTGCCCCATGCGTGCCCAGAGGTGGCTCCTGTTGCTACTTCTCTATCTGCGCCACGCTGCCCTCCTTTCCTTCTCACAGCTGGCCCTCTGGTTGTCATCAGGGCCTCTCTCTTCTGCTCCTCCTGCACCTCTTCCCGATCGCTTTGCCCCTGTCACAAACTCTGTCCCTGTGCTGGCTGCAGCGGGGTGATGGAGAGGTTGATGGCTTTCAGACGTGGACTGGCTTGGGTGCTAGCTGCGTGGCGTGAGTGCACCCCTTAACCTCCCTGAGCTTCGGCTTCCTCACCTAGGGAATGGGGAGAATAGCTCTTATTTCCTTAGAGACCTGTGAGAATGAGGGGAGATAATATCACGAAAGCATCTTGTAAAATGGCACATTGTATAAATGTTATTGTCACTTATGTTTTTATTCATCATAATCAAGGTGGTGAGAGGTACATGACATCATTATGTTGCCCAAGTGGAGAAAAGGGGGAAGACAAGTGGCTTAATGAAGAGTCTGAATGTTAGAGATTTCGAGAAAATGGCTTGTTGCTTTCCAAGGAAGCGACACCCATGCCTTAGTGGGGAGGGCTGCCCCGCTCTCCCCCAGGCTGCTGTCCTCTGCTCTGGTCCACGAGTGGGTCCATTCTGGAGGCTGTACTTTTAAGAAGATGGTGACAAAATGCTTAGAAGCCTGACCAGGTTGAGGCAAGTTCTGGGAACTGTATCCCATGAGCATGGACTGATGCAACCAGGGCCACCTGGGCCTGCAAGGAAGGATGTGGCAGAAAGCCACACTAGAACCTCGGGGGAAGAGTGGAGAGGACGGCAGAGCTCCCGCTCCGTGTCAGGAAACTCAGAGAGTGGCCTGGTGGGGTGGCAAGTACCCCAGCATTGCTCAAGGGCAGGCCAGTGGCCACTAGCCAGGGCCCTCACCACAATAAGAAGGTGACGCTGCGTGTAAGCCTTTCAGGAATGGATTTTACAGGACGTTGTACAAGGTCAGCCTCTTTGGGAGCAGAGAGCCTGCCAGGTCCTCTGTGTCTCCAGCCTTTGGTACATACAGCTCCTGGCACATGAAAGTCCCTCAATCGTGTTTTTTTGTTTGGTTGGTTTTTTTTGGTATTTAAAAAAAATTTTTTTAATTTTGTTTTTAAAGAAGGTTTAGATTCCATAAATGATACATTGAAAATATAGGGGGATTCCCATATAGGCCACCCCTCCTCCTCCCACACTTTTCCCCAGTAACAGCATCTTTCTTTAGTGAGGTACACTTGTTACAACTCATGGACACATATTGAAGCATTGCCACGAACCATGGTCTGTAGTTTACATTATAGTTCACACTTCGCTCCACACATTTTTATAGGTTTTGACAAAATGTATAATGGCCTGTGTCCGTCATTGCAATGTCATGCAGGACAATTCCGATGTCCCCCAAATGCCCCATGGCACACCCATTCTTCCCTCTCCCTCCCCTCAGAGCCTCCGGTGGCCCCTGCCTTTGCTTCAGTGTGACAGCTTCTTCCATTACTAGATAATTATAAGTCCACTTTAGTCCATAGTTGCATTCCCCCCGTATTCCCTCTTTCCTTTATCTTGAATATTTTAGGATGGCGATGCCCACTGTTTCTGTCAATCATGTCTGAAAATCCCAATTTTAAGATTATTTAGACTCTTTCGAGCACTATAACAAATACTGATAGTAACTCTGAGAAAGAGTCCATTCGTGTGGAAAGAAACCCTTTCCTCACTCACGCACAAGCAGCCCACCAAGAAGTGGATTCTAGCGGCAGCATGGCTTTACCTGGTTGCAACACATTTTCTCCACGGTCCAGAGCCATCAAATCCTTTCTCAGTAACACTTGCCAAAGAAAAGTGCCTGTTGAGCAGGCTTATCATGCTTCTCTCTTCCTGCCGGGAATTCACTTTTACCATTTCAATCTGAAAAATATCACCAGCAACCCCTGCCCAATCACCAACTCCCAAATCCACAAAAGCACTCCTGGATTTGCAGAAGGGAGGAGGAGGCTGGAGAGAGAAGAGTCTCCAACAGCGAGCACCTGGGAGCCATTACTAGGCACGTGTGTGACCTCGGCTGTTTCACTTCATCCTTACAACTGCTCCATGATTGTTTTCCCTCTTGTCAGAGGAAATCAAGGCTCAGAGAAGGCAGTTAAGTTGTCCAAGTTCCCACAGTGAGTGAAACCAGGTTTGTGTAGCTGCTAAGCCCGTGCTCTTACTCCCACACAGAGGTGCCGGGCTTGGGATAACAAATGTTTTACTGAAAATGCTCTAGAACCTCTCATTGCTGGACCAATGTCGGATATTGCAATGGATTTCTTGCCAGCACCATAAGGAGACTGGTCTGTGCTCAGCTGAATCCCAGGGCCTTGCTCCCCGCCTCCCCTCCCACCCGAAGCACTGCCATCTGCACCTGGAGGCTGCTGCATCTGTTTGGGGGAAGAGAGCGGGCATTATGTGCATCCTCGGTAGGGTACACAAACCCTACTCTCAGGCCCTATCCTTGTGGGCATCAGGCTGGTGGGAGTGGGACCCTGTCTTAGTCTCCCGGCTGCTGAAACGAACACCGTACAATGGGTTGCCTTAACGACAGGACTTGATAGGCTCAGGGCTTCAGAGGTTGGAAGCTGGTGCTCCAGGGTCAGTATCTTCCGGCTGCTGGCAATCCTGGGCTCCTTGGCTTTCCCATCACATGACAACGCACACGGCAGCGTCTTCTCCTCTCCCAGGTTCCATTGACTTCCGGCTTCTGGCTGCTCCCTGTGGCTCCTCTCTCTGTCTGACTTCCACTCTGCTTAGAAAGGGCCCCAGCAGACAGGACTAAGGTCCAACCTGACTCAGGTGGACCACACCTTAACTGAAGTAACATCTCCAAGAGATCTCATTTACAGCGGGCCCAGACCCAGCAGAGTGGGTACCAAGTCCAAAACCACGGCCCTGTCCAAACTGGGAGACGCAATCCAATCTACCGCTCGCGCCTTACCTAATGATAGTAATTTTGACAGGTCACAGCACTGGCAACTTAATGCCTCCTCCAATCTACCAAGCATTGTGCTAGGTGCTTTATGTATGTTATTTCTAATCTTTATATGCACTTTGTGAGGCAAATAATCTCCCCATCTTGGAGATAATGCAGATGATGACATTGAGGCTTAGAAAAACTGAGTGAAGGAGCAGATGCAGTTTAAGTGGTTGAGCACCTGCTTCCCACGTAGGAGGTCCCAGGTTCAATCCCTGGCACCTCCTAAAAAACAAACAAACAAAAAAAAACTAACTCTTATTGGGGAATGGGTGTAGCTCAGTGGTTGAGCACCTCCTTTCCATGTATGAGGCCCGGGGTTCAATCCCCCGTACCTCCTAAAAAAAACAAAAACAAACCTGAGTGACTTGCCAAAGGCACACCAAGTAGGAAGTCACAGAGCCAAAATTCAAGCTCTTATCTGTTGGACTCCAAACCTGTTCTCCTTCCTCTATACCACCCTGCCTCACACAGAGAGAAATCACTGGACACTGAGTCACATCCATGCAGCTAGCTTCTTGGTGCTGCACCTAAAGACCTCCAGGATACCTCAGGAACACCTTCACAGGGGAACCACTGCAGGAGCCAGGGGAGTTCTAGGATGGCAATCTTGCCGTCCACCTCATTAAAACTGGCACCCGGTCAGGGATAAATCAAAGATGGTTTCTAGATTGCACCATCCTGCCAGACCATCCATCCGCCGCTCACCTGCCTTCCCCAGGCCATGCCCTTAACCCAGCCATCCGGGGAGCTGGGCAGCAGCCAGCACCAACATTATGATCTCCATGTTTGCTAGCTCTGGCCCTGGTAACAGCAGAGTTATGCTGCTGATCCCATCCGGTGAATTCCAGTGTTATCTTTGTTGACATCTATTCTAAGAGATGTCATCAGTCATCTGGGAGTTCCTCAAAGAACTCCACAGTGGTTAATGCAGGGACCTGGGTTCTAGTTAGTTCTAGAGATTCAGGGTGACGGAGCCCTCTCTGACTTCACTGAGATTAGTGCCCTGTCCCTCTGAGTGTTCAAGCCCTTCCCAGCTCTTATTAGATAGCTCATCAACTTCTCCACATGTTCCCTGATGACTGATACCGTACTTCCACATACACACATGAACGGAATGGTTAACAACAAAAAAATGCTTTAGATATACAGTCACAGGCACACATGCCCAATTAGAGGACGCTCCTTGCCAACACAGAACCCCAGATAAACAAGCAAGGATGAAAAGCTCAGACAGGCAAACATCCGGGGGAAACAAAGGATTTTAGGTCTCAACGTTAGTTTATAAAATCTGAAAACATCTTCAAGCAAAAGCAGAATTCATGAAAAATAAAAATACTTCTCCCAAGGCCAGGTAATTTTTGAAAATTAGTAATTTTCCATCTACAGCAAAGATGCCAATATTCTGAAATCTATAGGGAAATTAAACCATTCCTCCTGGTCAACCTCACTGGTATCTAAAAGGAGATAGAGCAGTGATGATATGTTTAAGTGGGAAGAGTTACTCTTCAGCTTCCCTTAGCAAAAACAGAATTTCATACTCAAATAGCACTTGTGCAGGCCTGTGGAAGTGAGCCTTCTCTCACATCTGGACTGTACAAGCTGGTGTAAAAATGATTCCCCGCTTCTGACACATGGCCGCCGAGGGGCAACCACAGTCTGCCCCGCTGCCCGCCGCGGTGCCGCTGTCCGCAACGTGCCGAAGCGGTTATTTTCCTTCAGGGCCTGGGAGCTCCAGGACACGGATGGGCAGAAGCGTTTGCAGGGATCAGAAGTTCACATATCAGACATCTCTGCCCGCATGCGCCGCTTGCACCTGTTGCATTAGAGGTGAACCTGAGGGTGCCTTCTTGGTCTGATTATTAGGCTTTCCCCCTGATTCACGGAAGACAAACCTGGAATCAAGCAGACAGCAGAAAACGTCAAAACGTTGATAGAGCAAGAGGTGACGAATGGAATCCCTTCAAACAGGGTTGTTTTGGGAGGATTTTCTCAGGGCCGCGCTTTGCCTTTGATCCTGCTCTCACCACCCAGCAGAACCTGGCAGGTGCACTCCGTCGCTGGCTTCCACTTCGGGATTCCTTTCCACAGGGTCCTGTCAGTGGCGCTGATAAAGATACTTCTAGTCTCCAGTGCCGCGGAGATTGCGATGCTCCAGTGCCGCTCACGCTTGGTTCTCTTACTGCTGAAAGGCTACGAGCATTGGCAAATCCAGCCAGAACAAGCTTCAGAACCTCTAAGGGCGTGATGCACCTCAGCTCACCAGGAGATGGTGGCCACCAGGCAACGACGTCCTGCCGTCGGCTGGCTGGCATCACCGAGAGGCCCTTGTAGAAGTGAGCCAGCATCACTGCGGGCGGGTAGAAATCCTTAAACGTGCCCAGTTCCGAAACCGCTTGTTTGCAAAGTTAGAGTGCTCTGCAAATGCGTTCCAATGACACAGACGAAATGCTGTATCCTCCTGGGAAATGCATGTTCTTTTAAGTTTCTATAAATGTCTTTGTATAATATGATCCCAGAGTATAATAGCATTAAAATAGGGGAAGCAGGTGAGTGGGTGCAGCTCAGTGGTTTGAGTGCCTGCTTCCCACCTGCGAAGTGCTGGGTTCAATCCCTGGTACCTCCTAAAAAAGAAAATAGGTGAAGCAGCTAGCTTCTTTGTCTCAAATGTAATTCAGGAACATAATACGGCAATCAGAATGTTTTTTACATTGTTCGTATGCTTAATGAAAATTTGTTCAGGTAAAAACGATTATTTAAGATATAAATGATTCAAGTGCATGGTGACAAGCTATGGATTTATTCCAAAATTGCCTAGTCACCATACAGTGGCCATATTTTTATATATGTATTCATATATACATAATAATTGTAATACAAAATAAGAGTGAGATGGTATTATATTATTCCTCATAATAGGAATAATACTATTAAGTGTTAGTAGAAGAGTCATATTGCTCTCCTCAATCAATGGCCCTTTTATTTTGGGGACCAGTCTTTTTTTTTTTTTTTTTTAACCTATCATTTCTGTTTTAATATTCTTTTCTCCTCTCTAGGAAGGACGTGTTCTTCCCCTACTATAAAGGATAATTCCTTCATAGTAGACCAAATGTTGCCTCCCTGCATAGACATCTGATATTAACAAACGCTGTAATTTGACATTCTGAATCACAGACATATGGTATTTATATTTATAATGAAATCAGACATCACTTAAAACTTCTGCACTACTTATCTCTTCAACTATATCTTAGTCCAAATTTAGACTTCTTCCGTTATTAGAATCTTTAGTTCAGGTAAGAGGAATGATTCTGTGATTTTAATTTTCAGTAATCAACTAAAAGAATAATTAGATCATACTCTAGTATGTTCTGAAATATTTAAGACTTGATCTTAAAAATTGTAATTTCTAAGATGATTTGGTCTAAAATGATTATCATTGTAGCATATAGTTTGTTTATTTTGTACATGTTTGAAACCAAATACTGTGGAAAATTAGATCAGAAAATTTTGCTTTATTTTTATCTGCCAATGAATTTCTTTGAAATTTTGAGTTTAATCAAATGACTTTTTTTTTTTTAAGATTTTATTTATTTATTCATTTATCCCCCCCTTGCTGCTTGTGCTCGCTGGGTCAGCTAACCACGCCGTGCGGACGGGCCTGCCTTCATCAGGAGGCCCCGGGAACCGAACCCGGGGCCTCCCATATGGTAAACGGGAGCCCTACTGATTGAGCCACAGCCACTTCCCAGATTGCTATTTTTTATGTTTGCACAAAAACTAATTTAAAAAGTCATTTGAGGGCGCGGATATGGCTCAACTGGTTGGGCGTCCGTCTCCCATATGGAGGGACCTGGGTTCGATCCCCGGGACCTCCCGGTAAAATTAAAAATAAATAAATAAATAAATAAAAAATAAAAAGTCATTTGATGGGATTCCCCGGGCCTCCTGGTGAAGGCAAGCTGGCCCACATGGCGCGGTGAGCTGACACAGCAAGATGACACAACAAAGGGAGACAAGCAGAAACAGAAAAATGCACAGCAAATGGACACAGCAAGCACAAGCAGCAAGGGGGGGGATAAATAAATAAATAAAATAAATCTTTAAAAAAATTAGCAATCGTTTTATTTTTTATAGTCAAAATTTTCAGATTTACTGTTTAAAAATTATTTGAAGGTAAATTTCTGGGTAATAAAGTTTTGTCAGAATTTGATACATATGGTATAATTACCACATGGCTTAATATTTATTTAAATGGATAAACAAACTGTGGTCTATCCACACAATGGAATATTATGCAGCTGTAAGAAGAAATGATGTCATAAAGCATATGGCAACATGGATGAACCTGGAGGACATTATGGTGAGTGAAGCAAGCCAGACACAAAAGGACAAATACTGTATGAATGCATTACTATGAACCAAATATATTGTGTAACATATTGTTTGATTAAAAAAAAAAAAAAAACTATATGCATCCAGTACATTTAATTGAGAAATGTATGTATTTCTTCATCTGTGTTTACTTTTTAGTTTTTAATTGTTTATATTTTCAATTATTAAATGTACAAAATAAAGTTTTTAAAAAATTTATTAGAAATGTGTGCTTGGTATTTTGAATTGTTAGTTTTTTGGCTGTATTCCAACTGATCAAAACAATGGTGGGATTGCATCTTTATAAACTGATAATGGAAATAATATAGCAGTGTACAATATAGACTGTTAATAATTAAGCCATATGTTTATGTAATGGATTTAAAATTTTAAACAATCACTTACAAATGCATTGTCCTGCACTTTGAGTATATAAACAGTTATATTCAGTTATAAAAATCAGCAACATCCTATTTATGGTAAGATATCTTATTCCACTGAAAAGTCTTGCTGTAATGTGGGAAAATGTAAACCTTTTCCCAGTTTCTATCAATGTGAAATAAAATGTAATTCTAAAAAAAAAAAAAAAAAATGCAGAAATCTGAAATTAGGGTACTTCCCCATAGTCACTCCTACTTTGCCATGTGTCCAGAAGCTGAACTGAAAACTCTGCCCAGCCATTATGTGGTATCACAGAAAGCTAAGTCAGTGGGTCTGCTGCTACAGGAAATTTAATACCTAGGACAAAAATACTCAAAACACTCCATGAGGCCCCCACATATGGGGCCTGGAGTAGACGTCTCCATTCTCTCGACGTAACCCAGACCCTCCGCGAGCTTCTCCGCAGCCTTGGAGCAGTGCCAGCCAGCTACATCATTCCAAAGCGATCTCAGCCGCAGAGCCCTGGGCTGAGTCAGGAGTGTCTTGTTCTCCTTAACCTCCTGTGACTTTGGCAAATTACCAGCCTCTCCTGAGTTGTTTCAACTGTAAAATGCCTACCACGCAGGGTTGCTAAAAGGCTCCAATTAGAAAGGGTTCTGAGAATGTTCTGGGAACTGCAAGGAGCTAAAGGGGCATAAGCATTCCCATGACTTGGAGCAAGGCTAATGACCAGGAATGTTTATTGAGTTTGCTCTGTGTTAGGCACCGTTCTGAGTGTTTTCCATGTTTAACTCCTTTAATCTCACAACACCTCTGAGAGATCAATACTACACCACCATTTCACAGGTTTGGGGAGAAGAGCACAGAGAGTTTAGTGATGTTACCAAAGGCCACTGGTAGCCAGCTGGAACTCACTAGAACCATTTCCTCTTCCTGGGCACTCAGCTAAACTAGATGGCCCAGCCCTGTTCCATGCGGAGTTTCCATCAATGGAGCATAGGAGGAAGTGAGGGATATATACCCCTTGCAGGTTAGGGCAGTGAAGAGTAGATGAGCGTCTTCCACATCCCTCTCCCATTTGGCGGGGACCTTGGATTCTGGGTGTAGATGTTACAAGATGGAAGAAGCTTGAGTCCCTCGGTGACATGATGGAGCAGAGCACCTCCCCACGGGTCTCCAACTTGAATAAGAAATAAACTTTTGTTGTGATAAGGCTCAGAGGTTTCAGGCCTATTTGTTATAGCAGCTAACATTATTTGCCCTGACTAATACAGTCCCCAAGCAGTGCAGTCCTAGGGTCTTTTTTAACAGGGTCTCTTGACCACAGCTACAGAAAGCAAGTAGGTACTACCATTGAGGATGACTTGGCAGTATAGAATAAGATCCAAACATCAAGTATTAGCAAGGTAACCAAACCAGTGTTATATATATATATAAAGGATGAAGATATTTATTTGCAATATAAATAACCGAATTAATGCCACCTCCAATTATAAAGTAGAAAGCAACTCAAAGATATTCTTTTTAACTTTTTATTTTGAAATAATTTCAAACTTACAGGAAAATTACAAAAATACAGAAACAATACATAGATTTTTTTAAAGAATATAGGAATGATCATTTGCTATTGCGCTTATATTAAAGCAAATCTACTTTGATTACTTACCTATTCATATGTGTTTTTCAGTAAAGCTCCCTTTTAACCTCCAGAACTTAGCACAGTCCCTGTCACATAACAGATTTTCAATTAACACTGGTTGAGGGAATTATTGGCCTTGGCCTCCTCATTTTTCTCTGCTCACTACTTTGTTGAGACCCATCTGGTCAGGAAGGAATGTTCCAGTCAGTTTTTTTTTTCTCTGGGGTCTCCAAACAACCTGCTTCTTCTGGGGAAGTCTGAAGCAGTCCCTCTCCTTTAGGCTTGAGCTGGCCTTTCTCTCTGCACGCTTCACTGAGGCGAGTCTCACACATTTTCTAGAGAAAGGCCCTCTGACCTGCTCCCCACAGCGTCCTTAGACAAAGAGTCTCCAGGTTGCAGTGAACAAGTGTGGAAGAAACATCCGCCTTGGGTCATGAGGCTTCCTGGGGCCCCTTACCGGCTGCCTTACTTGGAGCGTGTGATTTAACCTCACTGAGCCTCAGTGAGCTGATGGTATCGATTCCACAGCATTGTTCTGAAGACTGGCTGAGATTAAAAGCTCTCAACACAGTGCCTTGCACAAACATTAGTTACCGTGCTCCCACGTCTCCTTGGTGACCTCTTTGTTTTGATGGTATCGCAACATGAAAAGATTTAAAAACCCCAGTCCTGATCACTGGAGTAGCTCCACCTTCAACTGAGTAAAGCGAAGGCA
Source organism: Tolypeutes matacus (assembly GCA_026826555.1). Classification (NCBI taxonomy): domain Eukaryota; kingdom Metazoa; phylum Chordata; class Mammalia; order Cingulata; family Chlamyphoridae; genus Tolypeutes; species Tolypeutes matacus. Next base: position 2,091,845 of record JAKSZT010054464.1, on the reverse strand, counting down.
TGTCCTGAACTGTTCTGAGCCCCCTGGAAGGTTCCTACATCACCCGAGATAATGGATGTGCTACAAGATGCACACGCCCTTGAAAAACAAAGCAAGGGCATCAGGCCTTCCGGGGCATCTCAGTCATTACTGTTTTCCTTCTATAAAAAGCAGCCCTTATTGCATGACTTCATAGCTGCCAGGAAAAGCCTTTCCTCTGAGACTGACTCGGCAGCCATGGTTGCTCTCTGGGTCAGCAGGTGGTGACTCCTGAGGCCTGAGCAGGCATCGGCACCCGTCCCTGCCCTGCACGCCCGGGCCAGTCCCCAGCTGCTGAAGGCAGCCCCGTTTACAGGATGAGACCCCTGCCCTGAAAGCACCGAGTCCACAGAGGCCTCGGGCTGTTAGGAACGGGGCAGCCGTGAGCCAAAGATGGTCCTAAACATCTAATTAAGTCACCACATGCACCGCTTCAGAATCACAACACCTAAACCTCCAGGGGCGTCCGAATTGCCCAAAGAGGGTTCTGTTTTTTAAGATGGAGGCCCCTGGTCCTGCCCAGGAATCCTTTTCAGAATCAAATCATTACAAGTTGTGAAAACAAAATTAAAAAATTAAAATAAAAAAAAAAAGCTGTGAGAACAAGAGCTAGAGGCGTGGATGTATTGTTTAAAGTTACCAGGGCAACTTGTTGGACAACTGAGTGGAATAATACATTTATTCACTAGGCAAGATAGTGAGGAAAGAAGCTGTGGAAAGAGAATGGGTTAAATCCTCCTTTTCACTGTGAGGAGCCAGTGGTCAGGGCTAATTTTGTGTCCACTTAGCCAGGCTAAGGTGTCCGGTCGCTTGCTCAGACCCTGGCCGAGAGGTGCTGGGAGGTGTTTCAGAGATGGGATCAGCAGCCACAATCAGCTGAAAGGAGGTCACCCTCCAAAATGTGGGTGTGCCCCAGCCAGTGAGTTGAAGGGCTGAGGAGCAAACATCTGGGGTTCCCTGAGAAAAAACTCTGCCTAAGACTAGTCAACTCTTAACTGAGTTTCTAGGCTGCCAGCCCCCACAGCTGTGTGAGCCAATTCCTTAAGATACATAGACAGACAGACAGACAGGGGAGGCAGATGTGCCTTCAGTGGTCGGGCATCCATCTACCTTCCATATGGAAGGACCTGGGTTTGATCCCCAGGACCTCCTGGTGAAAAAATAAATTTTTTAAGGGTGCGCAGGCAAGCTGGGCCCACGTGGTGAGCCAGGCCGATGTGGACACGCAGTGAGCCACGCAGCAAGATGATGACGCAACAAAAGAGGGATGCAGGGGAGAGCCAAGGCGAGACGCTCCAGAAACTAGGAACTGAGGTGGCGCAAGTGACGGGGTGCCTCTCTCCCACATCGGAGGTCCCTAGGATCGAATCCCAGTAAAGCCTGGAGAAGAAATATGAGAAGAGAAGGCAAGAAACAGACACAGATCACCCAGGGAATGGCCACAGACAGCAAGCAGGGGAGGGGGGGCACTCATAGAACTGTACACCAAAAAGAAAAAATAAAGTCAATTTAAAAAAAAAAAGATTGATGCTAGATGATGGATGGATGGATGGATCATAGACAGATGATGGGTGGATGGATAGATGGTAGGTAGGTAGGTAGATGATAGATAATGAATGGGTAGATGGATGGATAATAGATAATGGATGGATGGTTGTATAGATAGCAGATAGATAGATAATCGATGGATTGATAGATTGTAGATAGAGGATGGATGGATAGATATAGATACATAATGAATGGATGGATGGATGGACAGATAGATAGATGATGGATAGGTTGTTAGATAGATCCAGTTTATATACAGGTTCTGTTTCTGTGGCGAACACAGACCAAATCAAGGTGAAAGAGGCTCCAGTATTAACAGACAAGGCTTAAAGCCTGGGCAGCAAAGCCGAAGAGGCTGCGGGCGTTTTCCCAGGCCTTCGACTGCATAGCCTTCCTCCAAGCCTTCAAAGTACATGTGAGAGCCTGGACCAAAGGGGCTTCTGTCTCATTTGGCTGCAAGTGGCAAAATTGTTCCCAGAATAGAATAAGCAACCAAGGAGACACCGGTAGGAGGATAAAGAGGTATATTCTAGAAGCCAGTAGGAAAAAAAAAAAACAAAAGTCAGGACTCACAAGGAACTGCAACCAGGAATGTAGATGCTTTCCAGAACCAAGGCATTCTCACTTTCCCTGCTCTGGCAACTGTCACACCAAAGAAGGGAAGCTGTTGGTAGGAGGAAGAAGGTGCCTGAGTGCACAGCACCTTGTTGTGGAAGGGGGGGTGAGTGACAGTATCAAAAGACGAGAGGAGGGGGCGGATGTGGCTCAGGTGGTTGGGTGCCCGTCTGCCACATGGAGGGACCTGGGTTCGATCCCCGGGACCTCCAGGTAAAATAAAAAATATATATATAGAAGGCGCATGGGCTGCCAGGCTCTGTGTGCTGGTGAGCCGCCAGGCCCCGGGAGCCATGCAGCAAGATGACGGCGTAACAGGAGAGAGATGCAGGGGAGAGACAAGACGAGATGCTCCGAAAGCTCCGAAAACCAGGAGCCGAGGTGGTGCAGGTGGCAGAGCCCCTCTCTCCTACATCGGAGATCTCCAGGATCGAATCCTGGTGAAGACTGGAGGAGGAGGAGGAGGAGAAGAGATGGCAGGAAACAGACACAGAGAATTGCCCAGCGAATGACACAGAAACAGCAAATGGGGAAGGAGGCGTTTAAGATGGATAAAGTAAATAAATAAATAAATCTTTTTAAAAAAAAGACGAGAGGAAGGAGAAATACAAATGAGCAAGACGATACCCTACCCAAAACAACTTTGGATGGGAAATGAAAACATATTTCTTTAATTTTAAAAATTGTTTTTATTTATTTTATTTTTTTATTTGAAAACATATTTCTACTAATATTGAAAACAATTAGTCAACCAAGAAATCCAACTCAGTTAGGCACCTGGGGCACTAAAGGACAATTTTTAAAAAAAGTAAAATCATGGTCCTTATATAGATAAAAATATGAACATGAGAAGACTTTATTTAATTCATTAATGAGGAAACTGGTAAGGTGTTACAACTAGCTCAAAGGAGAATGGAAAGAAGGAGGACATTCACCCATCAGAAATACTGAAACGAATATGCAAATGAAAGGCAAAATCAGCCTCCTCTGCAATGGGGGAAGGAAGTCAGTGGAGCCTGCACCAGACAGAAGTTACTGGTCTAAAGACAAGAATTACTTTGCATTGCTGTTAGCTTTTTACATATTATGGCTTTGTAACACAGTTTCCATAAAATCAGAGTCAGATAGCCTGGGAAGGCATGTTCTAGAAATAGGGCCTGGTCCCTGGTCTCACAGAGCTTACAGAGCAGTGGGGAAATAGATTCTTGCTGCTGTAATGATGGTGGCGGTGCTGATGGTAATAATGGCATGCATGCAGTGCACCTACTGTGTGCCTGGCACTAAATAATTGGGGTGCAGATTCAGTGGGAAGATGGGGAAGGAATATATCATTTTAATAGGTAACCTACTAGGCCAATTTCTTAGACATGATATTTAGGCCTACCCTTGAAGAACGGTTTCTCTGGAGTTGCTTTCATTTTATATTTTGTTTTATGACTTATATATGCTTATAAGATCAGAACTTCTATTCCAACATGTTATGATGAAAATTTTCAAACACACAGCAAAGTGGAAGCGTCTCACACCGAATACTGGTAAGCCGCCAGAGATCCTGCCATTTACATTTCACTGCGTTTGCTTCATCACACATCTAACCATCTATCTGTCCATCCACCCAGTCATCGTTTTTTAAATTAATAGACACTTTTTAGAGCAGTTTTAGGCTTACAGAGAAATTGAGCAGAAAGTACGCATATCTCCCCCTCCCCAGTTTCAGCTATTATCAACATCCTGTGCTAGCGGGAGCGTTTGTTACGGTGAAGGAACCAGCACTGACACAAAGTCCATCGGCTACATCAGAGTTCACTCTGTCGTGCGGTTCTGCGGATTTTGACAAAGCATAAGGCCAAGTGCCCACTATTACAGTATCACACAGAATAGTTTCACTGCCCTAAAAATGCCCTGTGGTCCACCTAATGATCCCTCCCCTCTCCCCCTAACCCCTGGCAACCACCGAGCTCGATAGTTTTGCCTTTTCCACAAAGTGATGCTTTTGGACTCACACAGCACGTAACCCTTTCAGGCTGGCTTCTTTTACTTCACGATATGCGTTTAAGGTTCCCCTGTCTGTCCATGGCTTGATAGTTGACTGCTTTTAACTGCGGTACAGTACTCCACTATATGGATATACCACAGTTTCTTTTTTTATTCAGCTTCGAAAGACATCTTGTTTGCCTCCAAGTTTGGGCAATGATAAATAAAGCTACTATAGGGAAGCGGCTGTGGCTCGATCAGTGGGGCTCCCGTTTACCATATGGGAGGCCCCGGGTTCGGTTCCCGGGACCTCCTGGTGAAGGCAGGCCCGCCCGCACGGCGTGGTTAGCTGACCCAGAGAGCACAAGCAGCAAGGGGGGGATAAATGAATAAATAAATAAAATCTTTAAAAAATAATAATAATAAAGCTACTATAAAGATCCATGTGCAGGATTTTGTGTGGACACAAGTTTCACTTCATTTGGGTAAACACCAAGGAGCTCAACTGCTAGATCACATGGTAAACCGTGTTTAGCTTTGTGAGAAACTGCGAGACTGTTTTCCAATGTGGCTGTACCATTTTGCATTCTCACCAGCAATGAATGAGAGTTTCTTTTGCCCCACGTCCTCACCAGTGTTGTCAGTGTTTCAGATTTTACCTATTCCACCTGGTGTGTAGTAGGAGCTCACTGGTGCAATCCATCATTTTTAATGCATTTCAGAGTAAATTGTAGCTATCTGTAACTTCCACTTTCATCATCTATATCATTTACTAGAGTCCAAAATTTGTTCACAGTGTTTTCTTCTGATGTAAAACTTAAATACAATAACAAAACGCACAAATCTTAAGCGTATATTCCTTGAGTACCGACAAGTACCCAAACCTGTGTAAGCCAAAGCCCTATCAAGACGTAGAACATAATCATCATTCCAGAAAGTTCTCTTACGCCACTTACCATTCAATTCCCATCCCCACCATTCCCAGAGGCAATCGCTGTCATGATTTTTGCTTCACCATAGATTAGCTCTGCCTGTTCAGAACTTCATGTAAATGGATTATATAGTGTGTACTCTTCTATGTAAGTTTTCTTTCACCCAACCTGATGTTTTTGAGACGCATCCATGTTGTTTTGTCTGACAGGAGTTCGATCCTTTTTTGCGCTGGGCAGTGCGGTTGAGTACACCGGTACAACTGTTCACCCATTCTCCGACAGATGGACACCGCGACGGTTTTCCAGTTTTCAGCTTTTATGGATAACACTGCTGTGAACATTCTCACACAAGTCTGTTTGTGAGAAGTGAAATGTTTTCATTTCTCTTGGGTAAATACATAAGAATGGTCATAGGGTAAGGATGTATTTGTAGTTGTTGTGTGGTTATTTTTTTTTAATTGCGAGAGTATTTCTTTTAAAAAAAAAGCAAATGGCTGTACCATTCTACTCTTCCCCAAAGACATGTGAGAATCCTCATTGCTCCACTTCTCTGACAATTTTTCATGTACCCGAGTCAATGTGCCGAAGAAAATGGAAGGGTATTTGCCAGCACTAAGAACCGTATTGGGTGCTTTACGTGGATTCTCATTTATATTTAGTCCCCAGAACAACCTGCGAGGTAGGTACCGCCCTTTGCTTAGAGGCTGAGAGAGTGAAGTCACTGTGGGACTGGCTCCATTCTGGTTTTTCCACAATGGCTAGGACTAGTGAATAAGAGGTTATTGAGAAGGGAGAACTCTGTACTAGGAAGTGCTGTCAACCTTTTTGCATCGATTAATGCCCTACTGGAGCTCATGAGATTTTGGTTCAAGGCAGAATCTGGTGCTTCTGGCTCTATGGGCTTGGATGAATTGAGACAGAGGGTTGGGAGAGAGCAAAAGAAATCTTCCAACATGCGCTTCCATCTTAGGGGTCCCAGGAATTCAATCTCTCACTCTCCTAAAAGGCCTGAAGGAAGATTGAGGAGCCCAAGGGAGCTTTAATAGACTTATCAGCGGCCCTGGGCCTCCGAGGGAAGGTAACCTCTGGAACTAAATAGTGCTGAACAAAACAAATTACAGTTATGCTTGGCTTCAAAAATACCCCAAAATGCGCTGTACTATTGTATGACTCAATGGAAGGAGATTTTGGTCCCGGGAAGCACCCAGATTTATTGGAAGGATTGTGTTCAGCACTGGGGGATTGGGTACAAGGAGAGAGGAAACAGGATGGCGCTCCCATCTCTTTCATCCTTACAATTCTATGAGGTAAAAACAATATTATTCATTATGCCGATAAGGAATCTGCGGAACAGTGGGTTTAAGTAATTTCTTCCCAGTCACATAGTATATATGTGACAGAATCTATTCTTCTACCACCTTGTGGAAAAGATCAAAACAGGGGCTGCAGAGTCACAGACACGGAGCCAGAGTGCTGAGGGGGCCGCAGCTCACTCCACCAGCAGACGGGAGAACCCCACTGCAAAGCAGTTCTCACAGGCAGCCTCAGCGGAATCGTGCCCACGCTGATTCAAGACTCCATCTCTAGAGAAAAGGCTGAAGTGCCTGAGCCTCAGAGAACCGTGGGCAGGTTCAGAGGTTTCTAGTCAGGGAAGGTGTTCATTCAAAGGGGAACCTGACCAGCTGCAGAACCCCACAGGGGAATGGTCGAGAGTAACGGTCAGGAGAAAATGCGCCCATGGGCCCAGTGGTACTTCTCCAGGTTGCACGTTTGTTTTATAACAGCTGGATCCTCAGGACAAAATACCTCGAACAGGTAAAAAGTCACTCTGTCACTTCCTAAAACCCCGTCACAGGCTCTGTGGCCCACAGCGTTCAAGAGTGAGGTCTGAGGAGCCGATGTAGTTCAAGTAGTTGAGCACCTGCCTCCCATGCGTGAGATCCCGGGTTCAATCCCTGGTACCTCCTTAAAAAAAAAAGAAAAAGGAAAACGAAAAAAAAAAAAAAAGAGGCCTATTCTACGCAGCAACTCCTATTGCTTATTAAAGCAGGAGAGAGGCAGGGACTTCGAAGTCACTCTGCCCTGTCATAAATGTCTGCTCGGGTCCTGATAATCTGGCCTGACCAAGGATTTATTAGAAGTTCTCTAAATTCCTTTTTCTCCAACTGCAAAAAGGGGAGAACTTTCCCATGTTACAGAGTTGTTGAGAATTTTCTTAAGAAGCTAACTAGACTCTATTACATAATAGAAGATCGATAATTATTCTTTTTCTTCTCCTTCCCTCCCATCTTTGGCCAAATATATGGTTAAAAGGACAGTAAACTTGTTCTGTCCTGCTAAGTACTGTCGATTCTCCCTTTGGGGGTGGTAAAAGCACATTAATGCTGTCAGGACGTTGCCCATTTGTGGTCCGTGCCCCTCTTTTTTCCTGTTGCCCTCAAGTGAAGCCAGTTTGTGTGAGGAGGCTGGTCTGAGCTTGAGGGGCCCTTACAACTCTGAGCCCGGAGGTAAATTTAGATTTCTGAACTTAAGCACTTCACTGGAAGGAAAGAGAAGGGTGGGAGGGAATTCACTTTTTTTTTTTTTTTTTTAACTTTTTTAAACTTTATTTTGTACATTTAATAATTGAAAATATAAACAATTAAAAACTAAAAAGTAAACACAGATGAAGAAATATATACATTTCTCAATTAAATGTACTGGATGCATATAAATTTTTTTTTTAATCAAACAATATATTACACAATATATTTGGTTCATAGTAATGCATTCATACAGTATTTGTCCTTTTGTGTCTGGCTTACTTCACTCAACATAATGTCCTCCAGGTTCATCCATGTTGCCATATGCTTTACGACTTCATTTCTTCTTACAGCTGCATAATATTCCATCGTGAGAATAGACCACAGTTTGTTTATCCATTCAGCTGTTGATGGGCACCTGGGTTGTTTCCAGCTTTTGGCAATGGTGAATAATGTGGCTGTGAACATCGGTGTGCAGATGTCTGTTCGTGTCTCTGCTCTCAGTTCTTCTGGGTATATACCCAGTAGTGGTATTGCAGGGTCACGTGGCAAGTCTATATTCAACTTCTTCAGGAACTGCCAAACAGTCCTCCACAGTGGTTGTACCATCCTGCAGGGAATTCACTCTTGACAGGACACACCCTGTTGGGTAATGATATGGCGGAAAAACTGTCCAATACCAAAACCAATCAGCCTCCATGGTCAACTATTAAATGATGCACTGAATATCAACCATCAATTAAAAGCCATTCAACCAAAGAACATAACTCCCTGGGATTTAGGAGCTGGAAGAGAGAAGTCAAAGGAAACCAGATATTCAAGAATTTTGTAAAATAAGGCATCTCTTCAGAAAAGTGACCTCTTAAAGATCAGCAAAAACAAAAAGGATTGTTTCTACTATCCTTTTCCAGGACTTCCCTAATCAACTATTTTTAGGGTAACAGCTTTTTTAAGAAATAATTCACATATCATATAATTCACCCATTTAAAGTGTATGACTCAGATGGTTTTAGCATATTCAGAGTTGTGCGTCCATCACCACAACCGATTTTAGAACATTTTCATCAGTTTAGCTTTCATCCTCAACTCCCCACCACCACCACCTCGCCCCCAGCTGCCTCAGCCTGAGACCACCACTAATCTACAGATTTTCCTGTTCTGGACACTTCATATAAATGGAATCCTAGAGTGCGTGGCTTTCTGTAACCGACTTTTCACTTAAGTGTACTGTTTTCAAGGTTCGCCCATGTTGTAGATGTATCAGTACTTGTTTCTTTTTATGGCCAAATAATATTCCATTGCCTGGCATTAGAAGGTGGACATCTGGGTTGTTTCTACCTCTTGGCTATTATGAAGACGGCTGTGATGAGCATTTTGTGCCTGCTTCTTTGGGGACAAACGCTTTCATGTCTTTGGGATATATTGCCAGGCCTCCAGATGCTCAGCAGGCAAACAGCTTCCTCACATACCAGCCAAGCCCTCTGTAGTTCTGAGGGCCCCTCCTTGAGTTCCTGAGCCCAATCCTGGCAAGTTAGGCCAAAATTCTAGCTGATCTATAAATATTGACTCAATCTCTACAACGTGCCAGCCTGTGCTATGTGCTGAGGATAGAGCAGAAATCAACACAGGCAAAAATTCTTGCCCTCGTGGAGCTTAAGATCTAAGGAGGGTAGGAAGGAAAACATTTTTTGCTGCGCTACATTCCTTGATGTGCCAAGAAAGATTAAATTTTGGCCTACAAGTATTTATGTATTGGTTGTTTTTATTTTCACAAATGTTTTTCTCCTCTATAACAACACATCCAAAATTCCATAAAATTGAGACAATGCAGGTAAAGTACTCCACACACCTGCTGGCCATGGAATAAAGGTGACCTGTAGAGAGGGATTTATCGTGGTTATGTCTGTGGCCTCCCCACTCGTGCCTCCTTGTATGAGCCCCGTATGAAGTTCTGAAATGACTGACAGCAGGATAGAGGATGACATGTCAAAAGCCTCGTGTGCAGTCTGGAGACCCTAGCTCTAAGGATGACGGAGGAGAGCAGGCAGCAGGGACATCTTACTTTCAGTTCTCTCTCACTGTTGCCATAGATTTCTCAGGTCATCCCACTCAATGCGTGCACAGTAAAAATACTTGGGCTCTAGAGACTTTTTTTTTTTTTTTTTTTTTTTTTTGGCCTCCCACTCCCATCCTTGAATTGAGACGCGCGGGGCGGAGGAGCAGGTGCCCAGGCACGCTTCTCTGGAGCTGGCCGAGCTCTGATGGGCACTGGCGGGCACAGAGGCCCGGCTACAGCTCACCGTGGGCCCTCTGGAGTCGGACCCGCAGCTGTCTTATTGCCACAAGGCCTGGGATAAAATGCCCAACTTTTCTGACCCTCTTGAATAAAACTGGGGTCCTATCTACCTTACAAGGTGCCGTAAGGGCTAGACACAGAGGTTTGAGCCACCCGGTCCATCTCCATCGGCCTCTCCAAGCCACGCTCCAAATGAACTCTCAGCAAACACAATGTGCGTGCGGGTTCGCAAGAGACGTTTCCGGGACGGTCTTTCCCGCAGGTTTCAGCCCCTGAATCGCTCCTGCTCCTGGGTGGAGACTGGCGCAGCCCCTGGGCTTGGTACGCCTTAGCTATTTGGAGCATCTCGCGGACACGACTCGGGGAATTACGGTAAAGGGCTAACTCTACAGGGCCCTTCCGGGGGCTCCCGGGCCTGCGGTCTCCAGACCCCCGACCCCCGCACCGCGTGGGAACGATGGCGGTGAAGGCAGCAGCTCCGCGGCGGCGCGTCCCCCGCCACGCGTGGGCCCTGAAGACAGCTGCGCCGGGGCAGGGGACCCCGGGGCTGTCTCCAGGCTGGGTGGGGGCCTCCCGCCCCCCTGGCGACCCCCGGCCCCCGCTCTCGGGGGCCCGCCCCGCAGCTTCTCGCCCGCTCCCCGGCGTGAGCGGGGCTGGGGGCTGCGGAGTGGGCGGGGAAGGGAGCGGGGCGCCCAGGCCCAGTCCCAGTCCCCGGCCGCCCCAGGGGCGCGTGGTGCCGCGGGGCCCGCGGGGGCGTGCGGGTGGGTGCGGGGGGCCCGGCTCGCGAGTCACGTGGGGCGAGTCAGCCGAGCGGGGCGGGGCCGGGGCCGGGATAAGGCGCTCCCGGCGGGCGGGCGGCGCCGGAACCGCGAGCTCCGCGTCCTCGGCGGCTGCACTCGGTGAGCGCGGGCCCGGGGCAGGGGGCCGGGGGCCGGGGGGCGCCGAGCTCACCGCTGCGGGCGCGCGCGGGGCTGGCTGTGCGCGCGGCCGCGGCGGAAGTGACCTTGGCGCGGCCCGGGGGCCCCTGCGTCCCCTGCGTCCCTGGCGCGGGGCGCTGCGTCCTTGGGCCGTGGCGAGGGTGGGGGTCGCGGCGGCGGGAGCAGGGGGGCCTCGGGCCTGCGGCTGCCGCGGCGAGCAGGGGGGGCAGCCTGCGCACCCCTGGAAGTGGGTTGATGAGAAAAGCAAAGCAAGAGCCCGGGCGGCCCGCCCGGCGACCCGTGACCCACCCAGGCCCGCGCCCCGAGGTGGCCCCAGGCCGAGCTGGGGAGTTCGTGGGGGGCCCCGAGGGCGATCCTGCGGGGAAGCGCGCCGCGCTGATCCCGGTGGCCAAAGGAGTCCAACTCCCGCCCCTGGCAGCCCCTGGCAGCCCCTGGCAGCCCCTGGCAGCCCCTG
>JAKSZT010054464.1:1981888-2080538 GCA_026826555.1 Tolypeutes matacus | reverse complement strand
GCCCCTGGCAGCCCCTGGCAGCCCCTGGCAGCCCCTGGCAGCCCCTGGCAGCCCCTGGCAGCCCCTGGCAGCCCCTGGCAGCCCCTGGCAGCCCCGTGACCTAGGCCTGTTCGCTTCTGGGCCCGTTTCCTTAGGGCAAGTTGCTGAGAGAGTAGACACTCCCTGCATCTATTTTAGGTTTTTTCCTCTCTATTCCAAAGAGTCTGCCTGTGCAACTTTCTGCACACAATCCCACGAATTCCAGAGACCCCAGGGCTCAGGGCCCATTACAAACAGGAAGCTGGGACTGGATGGAGTAGGATGAAACCCTAATTAAGAGTTAAATCCCTAGGGAAGCGGCTGTGGCTCAATCAGTAGGGCTCCCGTTTACCATATGGGGGAGGCCTTGGTTTCGGTTCCTGGGGCCTCCTGGTGAAGGCAGGCCCGCCCGCACGGCGTGGTTAGCTGACCCAGCGAGCACAAGCAGCAAGGGGGGCATAAATGAATAAATAAATAAAAATCTTAAAAAAAAAAAAAAAAAAAAAAGAGTTAAATCCCTAGGGGAGAAGGAACGACGCAGCATGGAAGGAGAGAAAGCTGTATCAGCGGGCAGGGCGGCCTCAGCCTCTCTCCTCTGGGGACAGGAGGGCGGTGCCACTGTGGAAGGCTGACAGACCACCGGGCCCAGAGTCCTGTGGGCGAGCCAGAGGCAGGGCTGAGTCCCTGGGCCATCACCTCCTCCTCAGTTAAGTCCCTGGAGGCCGGGGAGAGGGACTGTCTATAAAACAGTGGGGTGATCGCAGGCGGAGAGGTGCATGTGAACTGGCTTTGCTCAACTCCCCCCCCCCCGGGGCCTGGACGCAGGCAGGCACAGAGAGGAGGCCTGCAGTCAAGGCCCACACCCCTCTAGCTGGCCCGGAGGAGACCCCATACCCAGTGGGAGTGGAGGCCGTGGGGTTCAAAGGGAGGCCTGGCACCTTTTGCTGCCTTGGAAAACCTGCTCAAGTGTCTCCCGCCTGAGATGTGCCCTAATGGTGGCATCTAGGTGGATCTGTAGATTCAGAAAATTCCTAGCAGGGTGCCTGGCCTGTAAAGATGCTCTCCTTTTCTTCTTTAATCTCCCCTCGATGGAGAACTGATCTGGTGGCACTGGCGATCATGGCCCAGGGCCCTTGAGTGTAGGGAGCAGGGACTGGACAGCTTGCCCCGGGTGGCTTTCCCAAAGACAGGTGGCCGTGCCTTGGGGAAAAGTGGCTTCTCCTCCGACCTTGTGTGTCCCAGAGCCACAGACACTGCCAGGTGGAAAGGTGCAGATGCCCTACCTGGGTGCCTCACAGGCCCAGCAGAGGCCACGGGCCGCACACAGCCTGGTTCCGGGAGGTCCCCTGGAGGCTCTGTTAGGACTGGTCAGGGGGCCAGGCAGGAAGCCCTTTGGCTCCCGGAGTGAAGGTGCCCAGCGCGTGCTGATTCGGCAGCGTCGGCGGAGACCTGGAGTCTTGTAAAGAGGCTCGCTCTCGCCGCCGCTGCTGCCCTGGGAGTGGGTAAGAGGCTGTAGCGTGCTAGGGGTAAAGGGTAATTTGGAGAACTCTTGGCATTTGGATTGAGCAGTGGAGGGGAGACCGCGTTTCAGGGGAGCCTTGGGTCCTTAAACCCGTGTCCAGTGCAGAGGGTTGGAAGTTCTTTTCTGGTCAAATAACTGCGGGGTCCCTCTGCCTTTTGGATGAGTCATGGAATCTTCAGGACAACACTGGAGCCCCCTGTAAAATGGGCGCACGAGGACGGCGTGGAGCCCTTGCAGTACAGCCTTGGGGGGCTTCGTGTGCTGGCGAAGCCGGGGAAGTGTTGGACTCCCCTAGGGTCTTGGCCATGTCACATAGAAGAATTTAAGACCATGCCGATTTAGCTAGGCCAGTAAAAAGAATTTATTGAGGAGTGGGGGGAAAGCACAGAGCTTGCTGAGAAGCGGGAGAGGAGGACAGCAATGCGCCCCAGGATTTGATGCGAGCTCCTCTAGGCGGAGAGCGAGTTGGCTGGTGTGGTTAAGCTAGTGATTGCTCCTCCCCTTGCTGATGCTGAGGGGAGGAACCCCAGCTGTTACTGGTTACCCCACCAATGGTGGGAGCCAATGGGGAGGCCTGTTTGGAATTATTACCCCGGAAAGAATCCCAACTGGGACCTCAAGGAAGGCCTGGGGGTCTGGCAGCCCTGGTGCCTGTTCAGCCCTGCCGTGGCTCGTCTTCTCGTTTCCCTTACTAACCGGCCTCGGTGGCAGGGTGAGAATAAAACACTCCCAGATGGAACATGGGTCAGCAAAATCCCCTCTCATTTCAAGTAGAGGAGAGTTTTCAACCAAAATGCTACGTGCGTTCAGAGCCAGGAAACTGGTTGCTCAAGGCTGCCTTGGCCTCATTTCCCAGATGTTTCCACATCATGGTACTGGAAGGGAAAGGAGAGGACGAGCTAGAAGTTGGATGGCAAAGTTAGGACATGACTATTTTCTCCAGCTTTGTCTGCTGAAAGGGCCGAGAGCCCTTGTTGCTCCAGCATGGAGCCGAGGGAGCACCAGATCTTGGATTCTGAATACCACTTCCCGCTAAAAGGAATTCGGGCTCCTTGAAGGAAAGGCTGGTTCCCAGATCTGGGGCCGGAAATTATAAGGTGAATCTGGAACATGTTGGGCCACAAAGCAAGAAATTCTTGAAGTTTAATGGGGTCATGTCCAAAGGATATAAGAGCCCGCTTTTAGGATAAATAAATGTTTGTTTCTAAGATGGGGAAATCAATAACAATAACAGTAATAGGTTCTAACACATTGGAATTTTTTAAAAATGAGTTTCAGTGATACTGAAATTGAGAAAAAGAGGAGGGGGGAGAAACTTATTTATAGAATGTCAGCTAAAATGTAGACAGAATGATAGAGTTAGGAGTTAACTATTTTGAAACCCGCTGTGGTAATTACATCAGCAAGGATGCTCAGTCAGCCTTGAATCATTAGTGGGTTCTAAAACCATTGGGTGAAAGGTCATTGCAGAGGAGGCTATTCACAGTGTCAAATTGAGGTACCATCCATAGATTAGTTACAAAAAAGGAAAAATTAACACATTGCAGTGAAGACATCTGGTAGTTACAACCTTAAACAAGAGGCCAAGCTTGGCGTCACCAGTAGTGGGAAGTCTTGCCGTTCAGTGCCTGCTCATGAGATGCGGTGAGTTGACCTGTGGTGCTTCACCTGTGGAGTCGTCGTGCCTGGACCTTTTCATGAGGATGTAGTTAGGCGAATCCAGGATGAAGGACCTTCCCCTGGAAAACCCCTGAAAGCATTCGCTACCATGAAGACTGGGGTGGGGGTGATGCCGGTCAAAAGCTGGTTCTTCTGATGCATCTTGAAAGCCAGTTCCTGAGACACTGGGGTTTCAAAGAAAGGGCTTATTTGGTTGCACAAGCAAAGAGCACAGTGGGCCTGTTGGCCCAAAACTGCCTCTCCGGTTTGCAGAAATCCTGGTGTCTTATAACATCAGGATGCTGATGAGTAATTGGGGTGGTTTGCACAGGTTCTTTCATTGATAAGCAGTAAGGGGCTGAGCCAGGATGGGGGTGGATCCCGACCGGGGGTAAGTTGCAAAGTTACTTTATCAGAGGGGGGGGGGGCGCTCACCGTTTCAGAAACATTCATGTGCAAAGTAGATCCCTCTGCAGTAACTTCTAATAGCAGGTACGAGGGCCATACACAAGGGTAAGAGCCACCTGGAATGCACATCGCAGTGGCAGGTTCTCAGTCAGAAATGGCCACATACAAAGGGTGAACTCAGTCTAGCCAGTTTCAGTAACTTCAGGTATTAACCCTTTTGGCTAATTTAAAAAGCATCTGTATAATGTTTCCACAGTCATAAAGGAGGGAGGGGAACAAGACTGGTGTAGGGTAGGGAAGCCCGCAGAGAGACCAGCAACCAAATGGAAAGCGTGAACATTGAGTGTTCCTGAAGAGGGAGGAGGGAGAAGGGCCAGTGCCTCTTAATTTGAATGTGCGTGGTGATGAGAAGGGGTGTGTGTTTTAGCCTAAAATACAGATTCCCACTCAGGAGGTCTTGGATGGCGTCCAGGATTCTGCAGCTTTAACAAGCTCCCAGGTGCATCCACGTTTGGAACAGAAAGGCTGTGGAGGACGTTGTTGGCATGACAGGTGATTTGAGTCTGGAATATTGTGCTGTGACTTCCTTAAATGCAGTAGTGGAGTGGTCGTGAAGAATATCCGTGCTCCTGGGAGGTATGGTGAAACACTTTAGAGGCGAGGGGTCACGACATCTTCCTATTTTTTTGACAGTTTGGCGTAAGGAAAGTATTAGAAGTGTTTGAGATTGAACTCTATGGAACTGGAATTTTTGTAGGTCCAAAGGGCCGAAGTTTGGCGCTTTCCTAGGCTCAGCCTGGTGTGGAGAGAGATGGTGGCTTGGACGCTAAGGTGGGGTCTGACACTAAGGCGCCCCGTACACGGATGTGTGTTATACTTAGCACCTAGTGGGGAAGCAGTCAGGAGCCTCCTGGATCCCACCTCTTCTCCCCTTGTTCTGCACCCTCATTTGGCAGAAGGGCACATTCCAGGAGCTGCTGGGAAAGGATGCGTGGGAGTCCGACCTCCAGTCCTTGCCTGGCTGTTAATGCCCCTACCCCACCCGAGTTTGGGTGGGGCAGCACATCTAGCGCTCAAGCCTCGCTGCACACTTACACTTTGGACCAGCGTCCGGCTCGCCCCTCCCCCACTCCCCATCAGCTGGCGCCCCCAAGTCTCAAGCTGGTCTGGGCTTGAGGGCGACTGTTCACTCCCTCAGCTTCCTGGGTTCTGCGAGTTGGGTGCAGCTTCCAGCCTGCCTTGGGGCTGCCAGAGGGGCTTGGTTGCCTCCTGTCCGCTCCCCCGTGTGTCTTTGTGCTTCGATTACTTTGTTTCAATCCATAAACATTGCTATTTTGTGTATTTTCAGCTCTTATGTAACTTGACTCCTACTGCAGGAATCCTTTTTCTCTGTTTTTGAGGTTTATGGATACATATAGATCTAGTTCATGTTAAAGTGCACAGTGCCTTTGTCTACCTAAGGACAGATTGTTTCTACTTTTTCACTGTTTCTCACAGGAAGTATCCTTGTGGCCTCAGACCCTTGCAAGAGTTTCTGGAGGGGGGAAGCAGGAGAAGTAGAATTAATTGCTGGATCATAAGGTGGTTCCATCTCCCATTTTACTAGAAATGGACGAAGGACTCCCCAGGGTGGTTGTACCAGTTTCTCTCCCACAAGAGTCTGAGAGTCCCTGTCCCCCGTATCGACCAACACTAGGTATTATCAGGCGTCAGTGTTTGCCATTCTGGTGGGCTTGGAATGGTAGACCCCTTTTAATTTTCATTTCATGAATAAGAATTGGATTTAATTCTTTGTCCTGGGAAATCACTGATGCATGATGTTTTCTATTTTTGTTGTGGATTTATGATAGTCTTTGTGGATTTCAGTGTATTTGTGGGTGGATAGAACTTATTAAGAATTCTTTAGACCCTAATCTAGGTGTCTATACTGCTCAGCAATTACATAATGTTAAAACTGATTAACTTTTGGGAATGCTCGTGAGATATAGGTACTGGCAGTCTTAATCTTCCATTTTACAGATGATTAAACTGAGAGACTTGCACATTTCTGATATGGTGGAAGTCACTCAGAAAATTTTGGTGGAATTTCTCCTCTAAAATTTGATCTCCTGATGGGTACCACCCCTAACTAGGTTCACCCATTTAGAGCTCACTCTTGGTCTTCTCTCAAACTTCAGTTTCCTTTACCTGTGAACCAAAAACATTGTACAAGACTTGAGATCCTTTTCCTGCATCAGTGTTTGACCCCTTGCTGGCAGGACACGTGGTCTGCAGTCTTATCTGTCTTTACCAGGCCACTGGCTCCTGTGGTCTTGTTACCGAGATAACTTAGTTACCTGCAAGTCTGGGAGAGGAGGAGACAAACATCACAAGACAGTGAACCCATCCAGTAGAGAGTCCTGTGGGGAACAGCCAAGGTGTTCAGTGCCCAGAGCCCTGGCCGGGCCTCAGCTCCTCGACTCTCTGACCTGCTACCTGGACTTGAGCAGAACGTGCCCACGCGCCCACACCAGTCCTCAGCCTCCTGGCTTTGGCAAGCCCTGGCAGGACGGTGCCAGCCGAGGGCTTCTGGCACCCAAGGGTTTGAGGCTCCTGTCGAGCCACTTCTGACCACTGAGCCACCCAGCACCCATCCTAGATGCACTTAACCGTACAGAGGGTCAGGGGATGCTCTGGGCAGAGCTTGTCACTGATAGTAGGGTGATCATGTGCATTCACCCAAACTGGGCTCTTCTTGAGAATAGAAAGCAATCACTCTGGGGAGAGCACGTGTGCCCTGGTACGGCCTGTGCAGACCAAGATGTCGGTGTGCCCTGGTGCGGAGTGAGAAACTGATTCCTTGGTGTCCCTCATGACGAAGGGTTGCCTGCTGAGTCAGGGGAAAGCGCTTTCAAAAAGCATCCCCTTCCGAATCCCTACAATTTTTGTGTAACATTTATGGAATCTAAGTATCTTTAAAAAAAAAAAAAATTATTAAAAAAAAAAGCATCCCCTTCCCTCTTCAAACAGCCTCGTGCCTCTTCCTGGGGCCCCTTCCTGGGGCCCCAAGAGAGGAAACAGGACGGAGCTGGAGAGGCGAGCTGTCGCCTGCCTTTGTGTACTGATGGCCTGGCTGCCCAGCAGCAGCCGGCAGGGGAGGTAATCTGGCCTGCGGTGGCATTAGGGAGCTGGCGTGTTCCTGCACCCTGCAGAGGGATGCAGGAGTAATCTCATTTAAATCTCAGAGGGTCTTGAAAGGCTTTTACGAAGTAGGCCCAAGGTTCTTTTGGAACCAGGCCCCATGCCCATTTCCAAAACCGAGACATAGAGCAGGGCTGCCCCTTTCAGCATCCAGCAAGGCGGTAGCCAGGCTGATGGGCGCCGTCTTCCCGGACGCGGACTGTCTGGCTCCCCAGCAGCAGTACACATTTTGTCACCTGCTGGGCCTGCCTAGGGGCCCCGTTTGACGCCTGAAGTCGTTTTCTTCTGTCTGGAGAGGGGGTGGCTGCTAGTGAGCGGGTCCCTGCAGTTTCCAGGCGCTGGGGGAAAGCGGCTCGAGGCCCTCCTGTTGAACCTGTGCAAAGTGCTGGCTTGGTGGGGACAGACGGCGTGTGGGTGGGCGGCGGGGGCAGCGCCTGTGCTGGGCTAGCGGGCCCAGGCTGGGGAGGCGGCCGAGGCCTGCTCCCCACGGAGCCTCTGCCTGCAGTGAAGGCCTGTCTCACGCCCAGGTTGCTCAGGGGCAGAAAGCCACCTGTTAAGGAGACAGATGAGGTAGGGAACTGGGAGCCCTTCTCGCCTTTTAATCTAAAGATTATAAACTTTGTTGATTTTAAGAGCAGTTGAAGAAGACCCAGGTAAAGGCAGAACTCATCCCCGTGCTGCCAGATACAACCAGGAAGCAGTTAAATACTTACCTTAGGAGCCAAGACCCCTTCAGGGCTGTGATTCAACCTCAGGAGCAAAGGGGCTCTTGGCTCCTCGGGTCAGTGCTGAGTGCTGGAGGTTGTGGCCTCGTGCCAGCCGCCAGGTGCTGGGACAACACGGGGTTCAGCTGGGCAAATACGCGTCAAGGGGAAAGGAAGAGCTGCATAGTCTTGGTTAGTGGGGTGTATTTAAGTGGTTGAAAAGTTGATGACAGCAAGAGGCAAGAGAAGTCTTTCTGGAAGAGAAGAAACTTAGAACGTTCTATATCAGGGTCTGCTGAGTCTTCACACATCCCCTACCTTCCCCTCTTTCCCCTAATCCAAAAATACTTGTGCTGCAGTCTTAATTTTGACTTTTGGCAAAACGCAGACACACTCCCTCTTGAGAGTCTGCAGAGCTGAGTGTGAAAGCAGTGAGAAAGGAAGTGGGCAAGGAAGAGCAAAAGATTGGATGAAAGAGCGAGTGGGCGTTCGTTCATCTTTTCTGTATGGGCTGGAAGATTGCAACTGGCTTCCTTGGAGATTTCAGGGATACATGTCCTAGCTCCCGAAATCCTTTACAGATTTGGAATTCGGGCCCCCCCCCCCAGGCCCTAGCGCCATGTAAGAAAGCTTTCTTTGTCTGGCCAGGTGGCGGCCAAAACAGATTCGACGCCATTAAGGATGCCAGGACGCAAAGCCTCCAGCGGACTTGGCTGCCACTTGCCTGCTTGCTCCCTCTTCGTCCTGTGGTCCCAGGAATGGCTTCCCAGGAAGTCTGCGGATGGTTCTGTGAGGGCATGATCCTTTGGTTGATAATACCACCTGGCCACAGAACCTTTTTCTTTTTTTGCTGGGAGGGGTGGGGTACTGGGGCCAAGGATTGAACCTGGGACCTCCCGCGTGGGAGGCAGGTGCTCAACCACGCGGACCACACCCGCTCCCCCTCAGAACCTTTTTCTGCACTTGACAGCATCAGCATTCTGCAGAACTTCAGTGAAGGTGCTTTCAGAAGTGCTACACCTTTGAGTGCTATAGGGGCTTGGAGAGGAGAGCCCACTTTTCAGGCAGAGACTAACTTAGAGCAGGACCCGGGTATGGTGGGAGCCAGGTCTTCCTGACCAGGGCTGGGGGGGCATCTGCCCACAGCTGGTCCTGCCCCCGCCCACACGGGGAGTCTGGTGACTTGGGGGTACTCTTACCCTGTTTGGGCCCTTTTCCCTCATGAAATAAGGACTTTCTGTTCATTCTCTGCCATAGTTAAAAAAACAAAAAGCCCAGATTGAGAAATCGAAGGGAAGTGTTCACCTAGACGAGGGGAAGCGAAAGATGCTGCTTCATGTGAAGACACAGAACGCGTGACTGACTTGTGAATCCACAGCTTTTAGATTTCATCCTTTTCAAGGAGTTTTCGTGATTTGTGTGGTTGATGGGGAAAAAAAGGAAGATGTCACTAGTGCTTACTGGGATGAAATTGTCTTTCTCTGTCTGCCTACTCTGGGGGTGGGGGTGGGGGGTTGGCTTAATGCTCTCTGGGCTTGCGACAGTCTCAGGACCCTAAAAATGGAAGCCCTCTTGGGGCTTGAAGTTGAGGTTAAAAAGCTCGTTTTAATTCAGGCTTTTCCGGGGGGGGGGTGGTATTGGGAATAGGTTTGCAGAGGACTGGACTTGTCTGGCTCCGGTGAAAGGGAGGAAGGAACGATAAGGAGGGTGGAGAGTCAGGCCTGGAAATTGAGCCTCAGGAAACAGACCCTGTCGCCGTCTTCCCACGTGCCAGGCACTGCGCTAAGTGCCCCTGCCCACTCTTTCGTGTGTGTGTATGTATTTCACTACTTAATGCTGTAAAGTTTTATTATCTTCTACATTCGTGTCCAATTCAGTGGCATGAATTACATTTACATTATTGTGCTACTATCACTGCCATCCATTACCAAAGCGTTATCACCTCAGACAGAAGCACTTTATCCATTAAGAAATAATCCCATTACTCCCATCTCGGTCTTGCCTTTCGCCCACGGAATGCTCTTTCAGCTCCACTTCCACTGCGTGCAGCAGGCGCTCAAGAGTGCACTTAGAGCACTCTCTCTCTCTTTTTTTAAGATTTATTTATTTAATTACTTTTTATCCTTTTAAAACCCTCCCCCCCCTGTTTTTGCTGTTTCTGTGTCCATTCGCTGGGCACTTCTCTGTGTCTGTTCCCTGCCCTCTCTTCTCATCCTTCTCCTCCTGTCTTCACCGGGATTTGATCCTGGGAACCTCCGATGTGGGAGAGAGGCGTCCTACCACCTGCACCACCTCAGTTCCTGGTTTTTCGGCGCGTCTCGTCTTGGCTCTCCCCCGCGTCTCTCTCCGGTTATGTCATCATCTTGCTGCGTGGTTCGGCAGGATCTGGGGGCTCACCCGTCGTGGGGCCTGGCAGCGCGCCCGTGCACCTTCTGTATTTTTCTTTATTTTACCGGGAGGTCCCAGGCATCGAACCCAGGTCCCTCCATGTGGGAAACGGATGCCCAGCCACCTGAGCCACATCCGCCCCCAGTTAGAAATCTCTTGGAGTGAGATCCAAACCCAGCCTCCCACCATGCTCCGTTCAGCGCCCAGCTAAGGGGTGACCACTTGAACCCCAACCCCAGAAGCTGCAGGCGAGAGGTGAGGTCTCCCTGGGCTCGGGGTGCTGGGGCTGAACGGAGACGCTCCCCAGGTCCTCAGCCTGGGGCGCCAGCTTTCGAGGCTCCCTGGCCTGTGGGTCGTGGGGCCCCAGGTGTCTGGTTCCCCGACTGAGGCTGTGTTGTGAGAAGGGATAGGAGAGAGTTGATGGGAAATAGAGAGAACCAAAGAAAAAGTCCCTGCCTTGGGGTGAGTGCAGGGCCGGGGGCCGTGGACAGCCCTTGCAGCAGGGACTGAGAACCCCCGAGAAGCGGCAGGTGCCTGAGCTCTGCCACCTCAAAAAGCCAAATTGTGTTTAAAAATTGGAGCTGCCATAGAAATTGCCCATTCTCTATGCTTAGGATTCCACACCTCAGCGGGTGGAGAGGCCTGCGGGGCACTGGGGGCTCCTCTTTACTGTCCACAGAGCGGCCTGGCTTTCCCACCCCCTTCTGCATCTGCACCCTGCACAGGAGGCCCTGGGGGAGCCCAGGGCTGGGGTCCCTGCCAGCTGTGAAGGGGAGGCGCCCCAGGCCTCAGGCAGGAGCAGACTGAAGCCAACAAAGCTGACTGCTGCTCCTTGCCCCCGAGACCCTTACACAACCCTGACCAGGCCGCGACTCAGCCGACACAGGACACGGAGCCGCCCCGGGCTGAGTCACCCAGCACGGGGCACCAGCCTCGCTGATGTTGGGAAAAGTTGGCAATGAAACCGGGGCAGTAGTAAGACAAATGCTATTTTATTGATTCGATGACCCCTGTTCCCTGGTGGCATTAGCTGGCTACCATGCTCTCTAAAAAAAACTTTACAATTTAGTAACAGGTTCGTTGTTTTTACAATAAAGGTATAAAGTGGAAAAATGGTGCTCCCTGCCCCAGTTACTTACTTTTTCGAATATTTTCCTTGATGTTTTGCCTGTGGTGACCGGAATTTAGCTACACAGGTATAATGCTTCGTGCTGCTCAGAGGCTTAACAAGTTTATTTCTTCTTTTGCCCTGGACAGTATATCCTGGACATTTTTACCTGGTCAGTACAATATGATTTACTTCAATACATCTTTTTTTAATGGCTGCATTGCATTCTATTATTTAACCATTTGCCGTCCTCGCCTGCCCGTCCCTGAATCCCAGGCAGAGCCCTCAGCTGACCAGAAAAACGAGGCGCCGCTGCTAGGAGACCTCGCCGCTGGACGAACCAGCCCTGCCTCTCTAGCCCGGACTGGGATTAGCACGTGTCTAGTTTACGTCTGGTTGGGAGGGAAACTGGGCCACGGTTTATCTTGTAAAACGGTCTTATGCAGTGAATGGGTCCTCAGCATAAGGACCTGGTTCCAGTAACGGACTCGTTAGTCTTTTGGGGCAGTAACTTGGGAAAGGCTCCAACACTTTGCTTTACAGATCCTTGGAGAGGCAGAATAAAAATGAGTGAAGGGAGCGGTTGAGCGCCCGCTTCCCATGTACGAGGTTCTGGGTTCAATCCCCAGTGCCTCCCGCCCCCTGCCCCCCGAAAAAGTGCACAGGGCGCTGAAGGTCTAGGTGCGGCCGTCCGTTTAGGACGTGTGTGTGATGGCTCTCTTTGCCGAAGCCCCTGTGTCAGGTGGACAGTGGCCTGTCCTCAGCTACGGTGGGGAACAAGCCAGCACAGGACGCCGCGGTTTCAGAAAGTGTCTGGCGCTACTTTACCGCTGTCGTCTGTAACCTCAGGCAAGTTACTTTACCTCCAAGTCGCAAGTACTCTGGAAAAGTGGAAGTGACAATAATTAACAAGAACAAATAATACTTTAATAGAAAACTTGGTTGTTGGAAGGAATAATACCAGCTGTGTGGTCACAATACCTATCTAATGCTCCCAGCGGGGCGCCGGCAAACCGGTTACCTTTCCTTTCACTGGTCATTACTCAGGGGACTCGCAGTTCCTGGCCCCCCCCCGATCTTTTTCCCTTTTTCTTTTTTTTTTTTAGATTTGTCTCTCCCCACCTCATTGTTGTGCACTTGCTGTGTCTGTTGTGTGCTCATCTTCCTTTTTGGGGGGCACTGGGAACCGAACCCGAGACCTCCCTTGTAGGAAGGAGGCGCCCAGTCGCCTGAGCCACTCCCACTCCCCGCTTTGTTGTGTCTCTCGTTGCGTCAGCTCGCTGTCTTGCTCGTCGTCTCTAGGGGGCACCAGAAACCAAACCTGGGAGCTCAATCACTTGAGCCACATCCGCTTCCTTTTTTTTTCCATTTTTAAATTTTGTTTTTAAAGAAACTTTATTCTGAAATAACTGCAAACAGGGAAGTTGTAAAAATAATACAGCCCCCACACAGAGAACTCTGACATAGTCCCACCCAACATTTTATCTGTTTTCTAAACATTTGTGAGTAGGTTGTAAGCATCTTACCCCCTAAACACTTCATACTTCCCTGTACGCTTCCTAAGAACAAGAATATTCACTTACGTAGCCACCTCAAGTGCAGATACCAAGGTCAAGGAATTTAACGTTGACATAAAGCTTATAGGCTCTGCTCGTTTTCTTCGTATGTCCCAATGATGTCCTTGTCCTGGCCTTTTGCATCTCCCTGCAGAAGGTGAATTCAGGTGTGTCGATGGACCCTGTCCTGAACCTTTTTGGGGGTCCTGGATTTCTTGCCTTTAGCATAAGAACCACTCTTTCCTCTCAGTGCCCTGAGGTTCCCCAGCCGTGAAATGAGGTTGTCTGTACCTGCCAAACATGGGAGCCTGCAGCTGAGTGGCCTGTGACGAAAGCGGGAACCTGCAGGCATGGGTGCCCGCTGTTTGCAGGGCTGACTCCGACCCTGCCTCTGCTCTTACCATTGTTCATCCTTGGGCACGTTATTCCACGTCTGTCTGTAAAATGAGGATAGCAGGACTTTTCAGGATGCTGTGAGGATTAAATGAGATGATGGTATGTACTGAGTTGGCTGGTCCTGATGCACAGCCATTAAAAACCACCTGTTCCTGCCATTTTCAGGCTGTATCACGTGCTGGAGAGTTTTGGCGGCTTTGCTGAAGTAAAGTAAAAGGCGAGCCAGAGGAGGGCAACCTGGAAGAGGTGGTTTATGAGGAAGGAGGGGGAGACTGTCTCTGGGAGGTTTTAATGTGGAGCGAGGCCGTCCTGGAATTTCCACTGCTTGTTGCTCGGGCCTGGCTTGCTGGCAGGAGGCTCGTGCCATGTGCCAGCCTGCCCACCGCCTCTCCGTGTGATCCTGGACATGCCCCGTCTTCTCTCTGCCCCGTCCCTTCATCTCCCCAATGCGGAAGTGGGCTGGGGCTCCCAGGGCCCAGCTCTGACGACACCTGCATGCCCAAGTGCCCTGGCAGGGCCCGGGGAGGGGAGGGATGCCGTGACCCGCCCCAGAGCCCAGCGCTGACCCGGCCCAGCTCCGTCCCGCCACTGGAGGGGGCTCACCTCCAGGCCAGCCTCAGGAGCAGCTGCTCCTGCTGCTTTATCTTTGAAATGTTTTTCAATGCTCTGCAGAGGGCCTGTCTCTACTCTGAAGTCTGGGAAACTGGAGCAAGGAAATCCCCTTCCCGGAGAAGGGGTGGGGTGGGGCATTCGTGGACATGCCATGAGCCACAAACCCCCGCAGGACTCTTCTGGAAGGCCACCGTCCAGCCATGGTGGGAGCTGGCGTCCTTGCATTTTACAGATGGACAATCGGGAGCGTCTGAGATGACACTGCTCACCCCGTGAGCTCAGCAGCGTCCGTGTGGCCCCTACGTTCTCCCCCTTTCTTC
Organism: Tolypeutes matacus; assembly: GCA_026826555.1. Lineage (NCBI taxonomy): Eukaryota > Metazoa > Chordata > Mammalia > Cingulata > Chlamyphoridae > Tolypeutes > Tolypeutes matacus. Next base: position 2,066,667 of record JAKSZT010054464.1, on the reverse strand, counting down.
TCTATTCTCTCAGAGTGCTGGGCTCCCGTGTGAGAAACTCACCACACGTGTTCTTGTTTTTTCCTCCTTTTTTATGGACTTTGGTGCTGGGAACAGGTTCAGAGGTGAAGTGCTTCCCTAGGGTTTCGGGGCAGCAAAGGACAGGAGCGCCGGGGCTGCCCCCTCCGGACCCCTGCAGCCCACCAGCCCGCCCCCACCCCTAGGCCCCTTCTCTCTGGTTGTGGGACATTTGGCCTGTTTGCGGAGCCAGGCTTTAGCAGGCTAACCGAGTAAACTGCACCTGGTTAGCAGGGCCTGGTTACAAACCGTCATCGCGTCCTCCCCTTCCTTGGCCTGGGCTGGGCCGCTGCTCAGAAAACGAAGCGTGTCAATACTTCTAGCTTTTATAGTTTTATTTTGAAGAAATGTAAAGTCCACTAACCACAGACGGAGCCTGTGATTAAAGAAAGCCTTAGAGACAGATTCACCCCACAACGGTGGCAGTTGATCCTGTGGGGGAGGGAAGGCAAGACGCCTCCTCTGTCAGACCCCCAGGCAGGCCCCTGCCCCGAGAGCCCAAGAGGCTCTGGGGCTCGGCAGCTCTGCCGCCAGGGAGGGTCTCTCGGCTCCAGAGCTGGAGGTGGGCCTCAGTCCACTGGGATCCCTGAGCCCCGGAAAGTTCCTGATTGGTTTCACCAGGAGAAATTCCAGGTCCGCTCGCGGTCCAGGGAAGTGGGGGTGGGGGGCTGTGGGCCCCTGTCCGCAGGGGTCTGTCATAGCCCAGGGGGTTGCCCACCTGGGCCTGTGCCCCCAGAGCACATTGCCGTCCTGCCCTAGACCTCAGATCACCCTGTGGTTTTCAAAACCTGAGGGCTGCCTGCGGCCCTGTGGGCTGTGGGCACAGGCGGGGCCTCCAGACCAGGGTGGGGGCCCCGGGCGCTCTCTGCTGCCCCGCCTAGGTTTTCAGAAAAGGAAACTGAGGCACAGCAGGGCTAACAGACCTGCGTAAGGGGCAAGCGGGAGTCTGGACAAGCGGGTCACACGGCTGTCCTAGCCCCAGAACCCAGCGCTGCCGAGCTGGTGCCTGTGGGTTGCTCCCCTTGCCCCCGTGGAGGAGTGTCCTGACGTCCTTTCCGTTCTAGGTCTACCCAGGACCTGACGAGTGCAATGTGGCAGCCCCTGGCCTCCCTCTGCTGCCTGGCCGTGCTGGCCAGTGCCTGGAGCAGGCCGTATTTCGAGCCCCTGTCAGATGAGCTGGTCGACTATGTCAACAAACGGAACACGACGTGGAAGGTGGGTGGGCAGCCCCACCCGGGTCCCCTCTGCAGGTCGGTCTGTCCACCCTGATTCGAGCTGGCTCCAGCTGTGGCCGCAGGACAGCCCTTCCTGGATGGCTGGAGAACGCACTGATTCTGCGGGGGCAGGGAGGCTCGGGCCACACCCGTCCTCACCTCTGCCCCCTCCACTCTGCGGGTGAGGCAGGAGGTGCAGGGGGGTGGAGGGGTGCGGAGGGCGATTCAGACGCTGTAGAAGGGATCACAACCCTGGAGGGTCCCGCTGGAGCGCCAGGCAGAGTCGGGTGTGATGGCTTATCAGTCCTGCCCAGCTCTGCGGCCTGGGGCTGGGAGAACCAAGAAGTAAGACCCGAGCCGGGCTGGGCAGGGCCTCTGGCCGTCACCGAATCCGGTCTTGGTGGGGCGGCGTCTCCCTTCTCCCGGTGGCTGACTGCAAGGCTCTCCTCCAGGCTGGACACAACTTCCACAACGTGGACATGAACTACATGAAGAGGCTGTGTGGCACCTTCCTGGAGGGGCCCAAGCTGCCCCAGAGGTGAGCGCCTGCCGCCTGGGCCTGAACCCTGCACTGTGGGCAGCGGGAATCCGTTCAGGGCAGGGGGGAGGGAGAGAGACTCCCCCAAACTGCAGAGCCTCTGCTTGAGGCACGTGCTCAGCCTGGAACACAGGTCTTTTCTCGATGCTTCTGGAGGGAACGTCTGAGCCCAGGTATGGCAGGAGGGCTCTGGGTCTCGAAGACCTGGATGGACTCAGGCTTGGAGGATTTAAGAAGCCATGGGACCTGTCATTAGTGTTTCATTTTTACAGAGAGCTCTCTAGTGGAGCTTTTCCTGCAGAGAAAATAAGTCTAGAAAGAAACGTATGAAATGCTAAGTTGTGTTGAGCCATGAATTAGGGTTTGTCTTGTAAAATTCCTCTTCTGTGTGCCTCCTCTTGGTCCTCGCTTCCACCCCAGCGATGGTCCAGGCCAGCGTCAGCTGCTCGTGAACTAGGCGGCCCTGGCAGGGGTCGGGGCAGGAGGGGGAGTTGTAGGATGAGGTGACGAAGCCCTTCCTTTGGATTGTTCCAGAGTCCGGTTTGCTGAGGAAATGGATCTGCCTGAAAACTTTGACGCCCGGAAGCAGTGGCCAAACTGTCCGACCATCGGAGAGATCCGAGACCAGGGCTCCTGCGGCTCTTGCTGGGTGCGGCCCCACTGGCCGAGGAGGGGCTGCAGGGGGCACGTTGGGGCGGTGGCCACAGGGTTTGGAGGAGGGCCACCTGGGTAAACTCTCCGAGATCCCCTGGTAACGAAGTCGTTGCAGAGATGAGGTGGAATGATAGAAGTGATTGTAAGAACCATGTTTATGAGCCAAGCTTTTTTCATTTCTCTACTGGATACTAACTGCCAGTCCGGTCAGCACTGCCCCTACACTGCCCCACCAAGCAGCGTTCTATCGGTGTCAGCGAGCTCTGTTTCTGTGTAAAAGCAAAGCAAAAATCAGCCCCTGCTTGATTCGGAAATGCATTGCGTGACCAGGTAGAGGGTGGGGGCGGGACAGCTTGGGCCCAGAATCCTGCCCCGTGTTGGGGGAGACGCCACGAGGAAGGCCTGGGGTGTGGCCACTCGGTCCTCCTCAGCGACAGCCGGAGCGCCGGTTCCTGTCCAGGAGCGCGGCCTTCTCACCTCGCGGGGCGTGTTCCTGCAGGCATTCGGGGCCGTGGAAGCCATTTCCGACCGTGTCTGCATTCACACCAACGGCAGGGTCAACGTGGAGGTGTCCGCCGAGGACATGCTCAGCTGCTGCGGCATGGCCTGCGGGGACGGGTGAGTCCGAGGCAGCACCTCTGGCCCAGGGAGGCCCAGGCACCTAGGAATGGCGTGTCCTTGGTTGGAGAATTTGTGGGAAGTGACTGGTGGGGAGAGGGTACTTTTTCCCTTTGAGAACCCAACCGCCTCTTGTGGTTGGAAGCTGCACCCTTTGCTGAGAGTGTGGAGACTTGGGATCGAGAAACAGACCCCAGAGTGGCTGCTGCTTTGTGCCTGGCCTGTCCTAGAGCAGTGATTCTCGAGCTTGGCTACAGATTAGGACTGCTGGAGAGTTTAAATAGATAAATGTAGTATATCTGTTACACGGTGTCACGGCATCTCCAGCCCAGACCCGTTAAGTCAGAATCACTGGCACTGGTGGTTTTTGTACCTACCCCAGGGAGCTCTCATGCACAGCCTGCTTGGCAGCTCCTGTGCTAGAAGGATGGCCGCGTGTGCCTGTTGGTGGCACGTGCCTCCGTCTCCTCGGGGCTCCTCGTGGGCGGGGAGGGTGTATGGCCAGTTGGGATCTGAGAATGCTGTGCCCGTTTGGAAGGCGCCCGGGTGGCCGGCAGTGGCTCCCCTGGCACTGGCTTAACGAGCAGCCCTTCCCTTGGCTCAGCTGTAATGGGGGCTTCCCCGCTGCGGCCTGGAACTTCTGGACCAAGAAAGGCCTGGTTTCCGGTGGCCTCTACAACTCCCACGTAGGTGAGTGTCTGCCCTCGAGCCGTGCCCGGCCAGGCGTGCTGGGCGGAAGCTGTGCGCGTGGCGCCAGCCTGAAGGCGCCCTGGCCCCGGCTCTCCTGCCGGGCCTGCGGGGCCTCTCGGGGGGCCGTGGGCTGACCGGCTCCCCCTGTCTGTGTGGCTGCCACAGGCTGCAGACCCTACTCCATCCCTCCCTGTGAGCACCACGTCAATGGCTCCCGGCCCCCCTGCAAAGGAGAGGGAGAGACCCCCGAGTGCAGCAAGACCTGTGAGCCCGGCTACAGCCCGTCCTACAAGGAGGACAAGCACTATGGTGAGGCGGGCCCCGGGCCAGGGCAGGGCAGCAGGACGGCAGCGGGAGGGAGCGGCTCGCTTCTCTTCTGCCTGTCCCCACCCCGCATTCAGCCTCAGCAATGCAGTCCTGGAGCCGGGAACTTCAGACGGAGAAGGGACCGAATCTCTCCTTTTGCGTGGGAATAATCTGTCCTAAACATGTCTGGGGGGCCACTGTGTCCTCCTGCGCCTCACCCTCGCCGTGCTCCCTCCCACCGCAGAGCCCCTGAATGTGCTCCCTCCTCTTCCATCATCCTCCAGATCCAGCTCAGTCCTCTCCATTCGGAGTCCCTTGGGAAGCCTTCCCTGTTCCCTTGCACGTAGAAGCTTCTCCGGGAGGCCCACCATGGATCAGGGAGTGACTTGTGTGAATGATCGGATTGTAGGACTGTAGTTTCCTCTTTGATTTTCCAGGCTACATCTCCTACAGCGTCCCTTCCAGCGAGGAGGAGATCATGGCCGAGATCTATAAAAATGGCCCGGTAGAGGGAGCCTTCACTGTCTATGAAGACTTCCTGGCCTACAAGTCTGGTACGTGCTGCTGCCGGGAGGCAGCTGGTGGGGAGGAGCCAGGACGGACAGCCCCTGGCTCTGCCATCACTGCGCTCTCAGCTCGTCTAGCTGCTGTCCCCACCTGCTCCCATTTTCATCTTCTGGACACGATAGTCCAGAAAACCTCTCCAGTGCAAATGCCTGCTCCCCCTCCCAGCCCAGCTCACACCTCCTCTCTGAAGCCCTTCCTGACCTCACTCGCAGCTTGCACTTCCGCCTCTGCCTCCGTTACCTCCTCGGCACAGTCACACGTGTGACCGTAGGTTTTACGCGTCCAGACGCAGTGGCCCTTTTAATCCTCCTTTGTCTCCGACTGCCCAGCATCCCACTAACACGTGGTGCATCAGTAAATACGGAGCACCTCGCTGTGGAGAGTCACACCAGGAGCTTTCTTAGAAATTCCTTATGCCATGTTAACTTTTAGCTGGCTGTTTTTATCCAATGTGTACTCTGCTACATTGAAAAATCCAAAGCGCTCAACCCTTATAAAACAAGAATTGGATAAGGAAGATAATTCGGGCAAGAAAGAAACGCTATATTACAGTGTCTAAAGTGGGGCTCACCAACCAGGGAAAGCCCGTTTGACCAGCTCAGCTCCTTAGCCAGTGTCTTTCTCCGTCATCTGAAACTGGCTGCTGCCACCCCAGACGTTGTCCTACTTCATTTCTCCAATGTGAGTCCTAGAGCTGTCATTTAAAAGCTTTTTAAGCTGTCGAATGCTTTTTTTTTTTAAGATTTATTAATTTACTTTGTTTTGCTGTATTTATTCCTCCCCTCCCCCAGATGGTTCTCTTGTCTGTCTGCTCACTGTTTGCTCACCTTCTCCAGGAGGCACTGGGAACCAAACCCAGGGCCTTCCATGAGAGGCAAGTGCCCAAAGGCCTGAGCCACATCTGCTCCCCGCGGGCTGTGGCATCTGCTCGTTGCAGCGTGCGCGGTGGCTTCTTTTTTTAGGAGGCATCGGGCCCGAACTCGGGACCTCCCGTGTGGTAGGTGAGCAGCCAACCGGTTGAGCCACATCCACTTCCCTGTTGAATGCTTTTGACAAATAAAACCTTACATGGAATCCCAGGATATAAAACAGATCATTGACAGTTTATTAATACGAAATTTTTTATAATTTAGAATTTATTTTTCAGAATTAATTAATTACTTTTTTGAGGTACCGGGGCCAGGATTGAACCTGGGGCCTCGTAAGTGGGAAGCCAGCGCTCAACCACTGAGCCACATCGGCTCCCGAGTTGGGTTTTTTTCATTTGTTTGTTTTTGCTTTTAGGAGGCACGGGGAGCTGAACCTGGGACCTCCCACGTGGGAAGCAGGCGCTCAACTGCTTGAGCCACATCCACTCCCTATAAATTTCTTTTTACAGCCAGCTGAGCACATATTTTATTGAACTCCCTTTTAATATTTACTTAACACCTTTGAGTGTTTGGGGCTTTTAACAGTGTATTTAGTAGCGACATGAACCCCTGGGGCCTTCTCAGGGAGCTCCAGGGTTCTTTCGGACTCTGTTTTAGACAGTGGCCTGGTCCCTTCTGGAACCTTCTCTCCTGACGAGAGGGGTGGGCAGCTGGGTTAGAGCGGTGCAGGAGGCGACGCCGCCCGGCTCGGCCTGAACCTCGCTCCCCCTTTCTCAGGAGTGTACCAGCATGAAACCGGGTCCATGGTGGGCGGCCACGCCATCCGCGTCCTGGGCTGGGGGGTGGAGAACGGCGCCCCCTACTGGCTGGCAGCCAACTCCTGGAACATCGACTGGGGCGACAGCGGTGAGTGCGCCTTTCCCGCTGGGGAGACCGTCGAGCCCGGCTCCAAACCCTGGGCCCAGTGCTGAGGCGTGGCCCCCGGAGCCCACGTGATGGGAAGGGGCTTCCCTCTGCCACGGGGGCCGCCCCTCACCTTGGAACCAGGGCCCACTCCCGCAGCCTGTGCCTGTGTCCGTCCGTCCTCCCCCGGGCGAGACCGCGGCCCCGCAGGGTGACACGGAGGCGCGTGGCAGTGGCCTGGCGACCCAGCTGGCAGACCCTCGGGCTGGGGCCCGCCTTACTCCCCTGCATCTTCTAGGGATGAGTCTGAATTTGTCGACAAGGGTCAAAACCCAAAGTACATAAAATCACCTTTGCTTTCCAGGCTTCTTCAAGATCCTCAGGGGAAAGGACCACTGTGGCATCGAGTCGAGCATTGTGGCTGGAATCCCACGCACCCAGCAGTACTGGAAAAGATCTAGTCTGTGACCTGTCTGTTCAGCCCTGGGGAGCTCTGCCCTAACTATAGCCAGTGGGGCTGGGGATGGGAGGGGGTGGGATGTCCTTTATTTGAGCTCAGATAAGAAACAAGAGGCACCTGAGGGACTGGATGAGCCAAACCTGCGGTCTACAGTCGGAGCCGCTCTGTTCTGGAGTAGACAGAGCCGGCTTCCACGGGAGACAAACCCAAGTCCTGGCCACCTGTCACCATGCAAAGACCACGGAAGCCACTGTTGAAAGCAGGGGGCCTTTTCCCCATAGGCAGGTACTGTACCGAGTGCCCACTGCCCACCTCCTGTGCGTCTCCCCCACCCCCCATCAGGGCGTCTCCTGGGAGCCCGGCAGGGAGGCCTAGGAGGGTCTGAGGCCAGGCTCTCCAGAGGCGTGTCGAGCAGCATTCCTAAAAAGATTTCCATCTCCACCTCGAAGCAGTACCTCTAAGGAGTAGCTTTCTAGATTTAGAGTAGGTTGAGAGGAGAGGTGGGGGGCAGCCCTTTGAGGAAAGCCTCACTCACCCAGGGCCCTGTGTCCACTGAGCTCCGCAGTGCTGCCAGCCCTCTCTGGTCTTTTCTGTGGCATGGCGCTTTTTTAGAAGTTTGCTTTTTAATGCACCTCGGCTGATCATGTGAACGAAGGTTCCGAGCTGGAAGAGCTGTGCCGGTTTTGTAGACTGAGCGCTGCCGCTTACCACGGAACTGGGTGGTCATGCTTTGACTGACCTACCAACCTCCAGCACCATGTGCAACTAGATTGGGAGAAAACAGCTTTCACTGGTTTTCCTTTTCAGACTACGCCCCTTTTCCCATCAGTTTAACAAGGAAAGGAATAACTGTGCCAATAAAAGGTTTCTCTTTCACTTTGAAGTCTGTTCCGATGGGATGTCACTGCCTGTGGACTTGTAGCTGCTGTTTATCTTATTTATTCCCGGGGGGAAGCATGTTCTCTTGGACCCCAGGGGCATCTTGCCGCAACTGGGTGGAACAAAGTGAATGCTTAACTGTAACCTCACTGCCCCAGCCATATTTTCAAACCGTGGCTCTGTCTCCTCTTCGTTCCCTGCCATTCTCCTGAGCCCTCCTCTGTAAGTCTGTTCTCTGAATTGTGCAAAGCTGTGTTTCTGCAGCACGCTGTGTGAGATCCTGGTGTAGTGTCCCCATCTGTGAACCGAGATGTCATTCCACTAGAGGGCAGATGTCCCGGGGCGGAACCAGAGTCTACACAGCATTTCGAGTTGCCTCTGTCACTTTAATTTTACACTGCTGGTTAAGAACGATTATTTTTCATAGCCCTAGTTAGGAATTTCAAGTAGTGAAGTACACCCGTTCTTTTTTTTTTTTTTTTTTTAATATTAAAAAGTTTTCCAGCTTTATTGAGCTCTAAGTGACATATAATAAACTGCACATATTTGAAGTGTGCAGCGCGAGCAGCTTTGACATTTGCCGACACCTGTGAAACCACCTCAACTAAGACAGGGAACATGCATCACCCCTAAAAGTGCCCTCGTGCCCTTTGTAATAGGATCCATCCCTCCCATGCCCAGGCCACCGCTGATCTGTTCTCTGTCACTATCAAATCAGTTTGCTTTTGCTAGAATTTTGGAACCTACAGTAGGTATTTGGTTCTTTTTGTTGCTGAGTGGCATTCCAGTGTACGGACACACCACAAGTTGTCTATCCCTTCACCTGTTGATGGACATTTGAGTTCTTTCTAGTTTGGGAGCATGATAAATTGTGCTATTAGGAATATTTGGGTACAAGTTTTTGCATGGACATATGCTTTCATTTTTCTTGGGTAAATACCTAAGAGTGGAATGATTGGGCTGTACATCAGGTGTACATTTAACTTTTTAATCTGCCCCTTTCAGTTTACTTTTTTTTTAACATTTTTTTAAATTTTATTTTGTACATTTAATAATTGAAAATATAAACAATTAAAAACTAAAAAGTAAACACAGATGAAGAAATATAGACATTTCTCAATTAAATGTACTGGATACATACAAAAGCTCTTTTTTTGAATCAAACAATATATTACACAATATATTTGGTTCCTAGTAACGCATTCATACAGTATTTGTCCTTTTGTGTCTGGCTTGCTTCACTCAACATAATGTCCTCCAGGTTCATCCATGTTGCCATATGCTTTATGACTTCATTTCTTCTTACAGCTGCATAATATTCCATCGTGTGAATAGACCACAGTTTGTTTATCCATTCTTCTGTTGATGGACACCTGGGTTGTTTCCAGCTTTTGGCAATGGTGAATAATGTGGCTATGAACATCGGTGTGCAGATGTCTGTTCGTGTCACTGCTCTCAGTTCTTCTGGGTATATACCCAGTAGTGGTATTGCAGGGTCACGTGGCAAGTCTATATTCAACTTCTTTAAAACTGCCAAACAGTCCTCCATAGTGGCTGTACCATCCTGCATTCCCACCAACACTGAAGAAGTGTTCCTATCTCTCCACATCCTCTCCAACACTTGTAGTTCTCTGTCTTCTTAATAGTGACCATTCTGATAGGTGTGAAATGAGATCTCATTGTAGTTTTGATTTGCATTTCCCTAATCATGAGTGATGCTGAGCATTTCTTCATGTGTTTTTTTGCCATTTGTATTTCTTCTTTGGAGAAATGTCTATTCAAGTCTTTGGCCCATTTTTTAATTGGGTCATTTGTCTTTTTATGTTGAGTTTTAACATCTCTTTATATATCCTGGATCTTAAACCCTTATCAGATATGGGATTTCCAAATGTTTTTTCCCATTGAGTCGGCTGCCTTTTTACCCTTCTGACAAAGTCCTGTGAGGTGCAAAGGTGTTTAATTTTGAGGAGGTCCCATTTATCTACTTTTTTTGTTGTTGCACGTGCTTTGGGTGTGAGGTCCAAGAAACCACCACCTACTACAAGGTCTTGAAGATGTTTCCCTACATTTTCTTCTAGTAGTTTTATGGTCCTGGCTTTTATATTTAGATCTTTGATCCATTTTGAGTTGATTCTTATATAGGGGGTGAGATAGGGGTCCTCTTTCATTCTTTTGGTTATAGATATCCAGTTCTCCCAACACCATTTGTTGAAGAGACTGTTTTTTCCCATTAGCGTGGGCTTGGTAGGTTTGTCAAAAACCAGTTGACTGTATAGGTGAGGGTATATTTCTGGATTCTCAATTCTATTCCACTGATCAATACACCAGTTCTTAATAGAAGAGACAGGAACATGCAGCACTCATTCCACTGGCCTGTCAAGATACCTTAAGTTATTTCCTTCCCCAACCGAGAAGTCCAGAGTTGGGCTGGTTCTTTCCAAAGGCAAGTTGGACTTTTAATGTCCAAGCTTCTTCAAATAAGCTCTAAAACCCTGCTGAATATTTTTAGGAAAAACTTGTGAAATTCATCATACTACTTGTTTGTTTCTTGTGTTTTTTTAAAATGTATTTATATTTTCTAAAAGACACTTAGATTACATAAAATGTTACATAAAAAAATTTAAGGGATTCCTATATGCCCCACTTCCCACACCTCCCACTTTTCCCCACATTAGCAACATCTTTCATTAGTGTGGTACATTCATTGCAATTGATGAACACATTTTGGAGCATTGCCACTAACTGGATTAGTGTTTACATTGTAGTTTACACTCTCTCCCACTCAATTCTGTAGGTTATGGCAGGATATATAATGGCCTGTATCTGTCATTGCAATGTCACTCAGGTCAATTCCAAGTCCTGCAAATGTCCCCCTATTGCACTTCCTTTTCCCTCTCCCTGCCTTCAGCACCTCTGGTGGCCACTGTCTCCACATCGATGATATTGTATAAGTCTATAGTAGGATACCAGTAAGTCCACTTTAGTCCATATTTTATTCCCCAATCCTGAGGATTCTGGGATGGTGATGCCCACTCCACCTTTAATTGAGAGGGGGCTTTGATCCCACATGGCTGATGGATGATGCTCTCTTGGTTCCTTTGTGGTGGTTGTCATCCTCACCTCTTTGTTAGTTGTCCTGGGTGAGCCCAATGAACTGGAGAGTAGGTGTTGCAACCCCACTGAGGCTCAGGGCCCAGCTGGCACATGGGCAGCCCAGAGATTCAAGTCTCTTGGACGTACACCTACCAACTCCAGCACCAACTGTAGGTTCAAGTAGAAGGGACAGAAGAGGGATGTGTAGGGAAACCACAACTGAGTCCCACTTTGTCACTCAGGAGCACAAACTCCAAAGTAGGGCCCACTAGCGAGGCACCAAACTCCAGGGCTATCTGCCATGACCGTAGGACCTGGGTATCTCCTGAGCCCTCAGGAGCCCCACTATTTGGGTAGTATCCACTTTGGCAAACTATGCGATCCTGCTCATCATACTACTTATGAAATGTTTAGTGATTAACAAAGCTGCAAATTTGCAGCCCCTTTATTCTTACAGTTGTCAAATTAGACTATTCCTTACCTCAAAGAAGTTCTGACAGTTCTACCCACCGAAAACGAGTTGAGTAATTCCAGTTCCATACGGCCTTCCCCCATCTCTAATATGTCCCCACTCCCAGAGCCAGCAGAGTACCAAAATGAGTCATTTGGCATCTCCACACTTGGCTTAAAGCAGCCTTTGTTAGAAAAATCTGTCTTGCAATGTTTTTAATTAGGATCGAGCTTATTAATATTTTAATAAACCTCAAATTAACCCATTGATCTTCCAAGGTCTTGTCATCCAGTAGATGTGAGTTTCTCTTGGTGACTGTCCACAGCAAGAGGACAAAGTGAAGTGACAATGCCTTCTACTTCTAAAGTTTGTAAGTTTTACCAAAGATAGGCAGTCCAAACTTTCAAGATGCATCTAACATACTTGAGAGAAGGGGTTCTTACCAGGGGCCCGTGGAAACATTTCAGGGGGTACGTAAGCTTGAATTGAAAAAAATCATCTTTATTTTCTCTTACCTCTGACTGAAATCTAGCATTTCCTTCACTTATGAATGTATGCAATAAATAAGTTACAATAGTATTCATTTCACCTGACTGGCAAAGGGGTCCATGGAACAAAAAAGGTTAAGAACCCCTGATCTAGGAGCTTGTTAGAAATGCAGAATCTTGGGTCCAAACTTATGAGTCTGTATTTGCATTTTAACAAGACTCCAGGTGATTTCCATGTGAAGCTTGGGCATCGCTGCCTTCCAGCAGAGTTCTCAAACTGGTCTCCTGAACAGCATTACCAGCTGAAACTTGCTAGAAATGCAAATTCTTGGGCACCACCCCAGACTTAACTAGAAACTAAGATCCCAGCAATCTAAGGCCTTCGAATAATTCCATTATATTCAAGAACTAAGCCTTAGAGCTATTTCCAAAACTGTGCAGAATAACCTAGAATATGCTTGTTTCAAAAAGCATGCCTCTGGAAAAAAAAAAAAAAAGCATGCCTCTCCTACCACCCCCAGCCTCTGGAAAATGGCTCCGCATACATAACAGTGGGAACTGGCTATATTTCAAGCAAACTTTATTTAACTGAATTTAAGGCCCCTAAAATCTCATATTAAAAGGTTTACTAGTTGCTCCAGACCCTTACCCAAAGGGAGAAGGGTGTGCATGCTAGTTAGAGCTCTAGGAGCTCCCAGGATGTGGAAATGGAGATCAGGCTCCTGCTTCCAGCTGTTATAATTGTGAGTTCATTTTAAAGCCCTAGATTCAGGTCCGGCAAATACTCGTCTCAGGAAAGCCTAAAATAATCTAAGTAGGAATCAAATAGACCGTATGCAGGAGATGCTATTAAAATTAACGGTGACTATTTCAGGTAAGTAATTTGTAGTATAAATATGTCCCATGTGATATTTGGCACACAATTTAGTATAATTACCTTAAATTCAAATTTAACTGGGCATCCTATATTTTACCCAGCAACCCTAGTAGACAGAGAGATATGGAGAAGGAAAGCAGTCTTGAAACACTTAGGAGTGGGGACAAGGGCTAAGGGCACAGTCAGTGGTAATGAAATAAAAGCATAGCTAGAGGGACCAAAGCGTCACGGAATCCTCAGAGCGTCCTAAGTGTCACGGAATCCCTTAGAGGGACGTCACCTAGTCCCTAGAGGAACCTAAGCGTCACCGAATCCAAACACGCTGGCAGAAGTGGGTGATCCCTACACAAGGCCTTCTCCGGTGCTGTACTACCCTAAGAGAACTTCAGCAGAAGGCCATAACAACCTTCCTTTATCTCTCAAACCAAATTTGCATGCTTAAATTACTTTGAAAACTAGTTCTCTTGAGTGAGTGGCTTGTAGTTGCTCTCTGGCAAGCCACCATAACTGGCTTAAGCATGCTAACAAGCATGCCCAGGACTGGCCCTGTTTCCACGGGCCCAGACAAAGCCAGGCGTCTCAGACGATGTCAGTGGTCGTAGGAGGAAATCGGCATGCGTACGTGTGTAACAATGCAAATCCAACACTGCTTGCTGGAGAAAAACTCAAGTTTAACTTTGCCACTACACACACGAAGGTCTGCAGCAGAAGAGCAGAATGTGTGATTATTTACATGTAATATGTCTATAGTAAATACATGCCTAAAGCACTAATGACTTCTAGAAGGTATTTTCAGGTCCTAAGACGACGATTCTCAGCTTGAGGGGCTTTTTCAGTTATCCCCAGTGAGAAAATACCACAGGCACCAGCTGTGCTGGGGTAAAAAGGGTGTTGAGACCACTATAGTAGGGGAATTGGGCTAAGTACCATTTGGCTTTCAAGACAATCACTTGGAAACGTGTTTTTTGGTGGGGCAGGGGAGCTGGTAATTAAAGAAAAAAAAAAGGCTGAAAGGAAACCTTACAATTTAGAACACAACTAAGAGAATTAGCCGGAAGACAGGAGCCCAACGCAGAGCTGAGGGCCTCATTTCCGACGGGCAGCTGTGCGCCTTGGTCCCTCCTGGCAGGCTTCGAGGCGGCAGCAGTCACCACCCTTCTCTGTTCAGTTCCTCATTGGGCCATCTGGGCCATAAGGAGAAGTGTGCCTCACAGATGCAGAGAAAACTCTTATAAAACCTTCAGAGGGGGGCGGATGTGGCTCAAATGCTTGGGCATCCGTCTGCCATATGGAGGAACCTGGGTTCGATCCCCGGGACCTCCCGGTAAAATAAAAATATATATATATAGAAGGCGCATGGGCTGCCAGGCTATGTGTGCCGGTGAGCTGCCAGGCCCCGGGAGCCGTGCAGCAAGATGACGACGTAGCAGTCAAGACGAGATGCTCCGAAAGCTCCAAAAACCGGGAACTGAGGTGGTGCAGGTGGCAGGACACCTCTCTCCTACATCGGAGGTCTCCAGGATCAAATCCTGGTGAAGACTGGAGGAGAGATGGCAGGAAACAGACACAGAGAACTGCCCAGTGAATGGACACAAAACAGCAAATGGGGAAGGGGGGCTTTAAAATAGATAAAGTAAATAAATAAAATCTTAAAAAAAAAAAAAAAAAACCTTCAGAAACTTAAGCCCTTTCTAGAGGTCACCTTCTAAAATGGGGCCAAGGGCAATCCAGCTGCTTCTGAAACCCAAACTCCCTTTAAAAAAGAATATACCAGAATTTAACTCCTGGCTTTCATGGGCAGAAGGCAGTCTGCATTCATAGGACAGAGGAAATACTACTTCCAACCACAGAGATTTGTAACCACTACGTTCAACCCAATTAAAGAAAAGGCAATACGAAAAGCAGGACCAAACAGAAAATTCACGTCATTTTCTACTCAAGCAGGTAGCTTCAAATTAAATAGGTTTAATTATAACCTGAGCCAGGACTCACGCGAAAGGAAGTCTCTTGGCAGCCCACGTGCAGCCGCTCTCCCTAAACAGGAGCCATAGGGCAGCCACGACCGAGGACGCGGCGGTGCGGGACCCTTCCCTTCCCATTTGAGGTGAACTCTTGACACAGGTTCTAAAGACCCAAGCCGCAGGGAGCTCTTCCAGAGTTTGGGGGTGGGGGGCTGTATCCATCAGTGGGGAAAGGGAAGTCCATTTCTCGGTGCACTTGGGCTCTCCACCTCAGCGCTCTCCCGTTTGCACGTAGTCTTCCGTGACCTGGGACAGGGCACTCAGATACTGCCAGCTCAGGGCAGCCAGCAGCATGACAAACGACAGGTAGATGGGCGAGTAGTGGCTTCGTGAGATCAGCTGGCAACTGGGAAGATTCTGGGTCCTGATGGTGGAGATAATCTGCCTTGTTTTACTGGAGGATGGGTCCGCGCTGGGGATTCTGTGATGAATCTGTTAAAGAAAGGAAAAAATAGGACTTACCAAGTAATGGATACTTTATCAGCATTTTCCTTGTTTATTAACTTCTTAAAACAACCCTAGTCAGGGAGGTATTTTGGTGCCCATTTTGCCAGTGAGAAAACTGAGGCTCAGAGAAGTCCGAGTACTGATCCAAAGCCACCCCGCTGGAGGGGCCTCAGCCCTGGCCTGCCTAGTCGCAGGGCCGGCACAGGGGGGCAGGAGAGCACGCTGCCGCGCCCGGCGAGACCCCGGGGAGCCACCCGCAGCCCCAGGACGGCGCTGGGCCTCGCGACCTGCACACTCCCGACACCTACCAGGCCAGGCAACGGCGGTGCTCATGAAAGCCACACTGGGGAGGGGAGGCTGGGCAAGAGCGCGCAGGAAACAGGCTAGGAGGCCGCCTAAGTCCCCCCCACGCCCGCACAAACCTAGACGCTTGCTGAACCCAGCTCTTCCTCTCCATCCCTGCAATCGCCGCCCTAGGCTAGGTCCTTGGTGCCTCTCTGACCTACACCAGCCCCCGATCTGAGCTCCCTTACTCTACGCTCACTCCATAAAACTCCCTAACCTAGTCTCTGCACTGTCACCAGGAGACCTGAAGCCTCTGCCTAACATCCTCGCTGACTCCCTGTGGCCGACAGCACGGGCGCCTGCACGGGGCACAGGGCCTCGGTGACCTGGGCCCAGCGCCCCTCTCCAGCCTCACCTGCCTCCGTCCAGCTCCCTCTGCACTACCAACAGGCTGCCTGTAACTGCCTTACACCTGCGATGCCGCCTCGTGGCTCGAGTCCTCTCTTTGCTCCCCCATTCCGTCACCTGGCTACGCCTTGCCTGTCCCCAGGGTCTCGGCGCAGGCTCTGTGTCTCTTCTAGAAAGGCTGCCTCGAGCCTCAGGGCAGAGCAAGCCCCACTGCACACGCCTCTCTGCCCTGCCCCTCATGTTGGAGTCGCCTTCGTGCTGGTCTCCCTAACTGGGCTGCAGGCTTCAAAGGCTCCGTGTCTCGCGTGTCTTTCCTCCCGCCTAGTTCTGCGCCTGGCACACAGTAGGCCCTTGGCGAGCTGAGACCAAGGCAAGGTCAAGAGCACCCAAAGGCTACCCCCACCCCCAGCTTCTCACTAGGTCATGGGGGCTTTCTCCAGGAGCATTTCTTATATTCTTGTCACACTGCCCCAACCCCCCAAAAAAACCCAGCTGCAATTTAATATGACAAGAAAATTAAAGAATACACCTACAGGAGCATGCTGATGACACATAACATCATGCCACATAGGACAGCTATAAATATAGAGAAAAACAGATGTGCGATGAAACTACAATTTCTTCTTTAATTTCTTAAAAAAAAAAAAGTAAAAAAAAAGTAAAAAGGCAAAATTCCTTCACACTACTTTCCCTCAGCCACAGGCTGGAGTAGCTTCTTTTAAGAACTCTTGTTATGCTCATGTAATACACACACACACCCCTATATAAATATGTAAAATGTCATATGTAACACATATGAATATCATAATGTATAAATATTTGTGGATCTATATTATACATTTGTATAAAAGTATACATAATAAATTTTTATTTTGAAAATACATTATAAACATGTTCTGTAATTTTTTTTCAACTTTTTATGGACATTTCCTAATGCCAGAACCTACAAAATGACATTATTAAAGCACAAGCTGCATAGTATGAACATACTGTAACTTAATAAATTCCCTATCAGTGAGGATTGAGGGTAAAAATAGGCACCCTTGCACATTTCATGATTACGTCTGTAGGACAAAGACTCAGAATTGCTGGGTCAGAAGGGTATATGAAAGCATATATTATAAAGGTAGAGCAGACAGGGCACGGAGCTTGCCTACACAGAGGATTAGAGTGTTAAAGAAGACTCTAGAAACATTCCCAAGTTTATCTGGATTCCATGATTAGGTGGATGGTAATGCCAGTAAGCAAAAAAAAAAAAAAAGGAGGGGGCTGGAAAGAACTAGCTTTGCTCTGATCTGGGCGAGCGGTGGACACGGGCCTCGCCTGGGACAGGCTGAGCTGGCGAGGCGGCACCCGAGCCTCAGACCAAGCTGGGCTGGGGTAGCCACGTCAGGAGTGAATGGGCACAGGGCAGCGGTAGGAGCCGTGGACACACGCGACCGTACCCAGAAAGCACTTGTGTGATGAGAAGAAATGGAAATCAAGAGCGAATTCAAGAAAAATACCAGCACTGAAGGGGCAGACGGACGAAAAGGAGCCGATAGGCAAGGGAGAAAAGGTGAGAGGGTCAGCAGAGGATAACAGGATCACAGAGGTCCACAGAGAACACGGATCCAGGAGAGGAAGATGCATCCAATGACACAGCATTGGTTATTACTTTAGATTAGGAAGTCATCAAATCATTCTAGTAAGAAAAGTGCTAATGACAGGGTAAGAACACAAACTAGAATGAAGTGGGTTAAGGAAAAAATGGGCATAAGTGACAGTGCACAGTGCACAGTGCACATCTGCTCTCCTGAGAAAGCTAGCTGTGATGGGAAAGGAGGTGGAGGGGGCAGGTGGAGACGAACTAAGGCTGAGCTGTTCCGATAAGTTCACTTTTTGACGACGTGTGTGACCTGAGCATGGGTACAGACTAAGAGGAAGGACCCAACGAAGGGAAAGCACTTAGACCCAAGAGGAGTGGGAGGGCGAGGGCCTCGGATCTTAAGGAGACAGGCAGGAGGGCCGCAGGTGGCGCGGTGGGCGGGGACGCAGACAGCGGCTGAGGGAGCTCACAGCACAGACTGTCATCTCCTCACGTCTGCTGAGGATGAAAGCGGCAGTGATAGCAGCAATGCTTCTCAGCCTTTATGTTCACAGGCATCACCTGGGGATTCGGCAGGCTGAGCAGGCCTGCAGTGTACGCTTCTAACAGTCTCTCCGGTGACCCAAGGGCCACACCCGAGTTGCAAGGATAGAGCACGGTGATGGCTGAATTCACCGCAGGCACGGAAAGAGGAACTCTGCAGGGCCATGAAAGAGATCGCCCTCACCTAGGAATCCACTTTGGCAGAGCAGAGAAGAAAAGGTTCTGGCAGTGTGCCCAAGTGTGTGTTTATGCCCCTGCACAGCCAGGTGACGGCTCCCCACTGCCCCAGAGAACCGAGGCCCTCGGCAGGGCCCACCAGCTCGGGAGGAGGGCTGCACCAGGAGGTCACCTCTAAAGCCCCTCCAGCACGTGACTGGTAGACCCCGTAAGTCCAGGGACCTGGCAGGATGAAAGCTTCTGTCTGTCTTTCCGTGAAGAGAAACAGAACCAGCTAGGAGGTGGACGCTGGCACGAAGTGAGGCATCATCAGCGTCCACTGCCTGAGCCCTGGGGGAGCAGACTCGGTATTTAAGACATGAAAAGACTCTACAGAGAAATAAAAATAAACCAAAAAAAAGACTCTCCAGAGAGTTCTCGGAATCAAACCAACTTAAGTATTAACATTTCCTCCAAAATAACCCGAGTTTGATGAGAGTAACTTTAAACAAAAATAACTGATGCCCTAAATCAGAGGTCAGCAAGCTTTTCTTAAAGGGTCAGAAAATACTTTGAGTTTTGTGGGTCACGCTCTACCGTCGCTGCTCAACTCGGCCACTGCTGTGCCCAAGCAGCCTCACCCGACACACACCTGGGGGCTGGGCTCCAGTGAAACTGTCACTTCAGAACAGCCCGCTGGCCGGCCACAGCTGCTGGCCCCTGCCCTAAGGCAAGCAGTGAAGACAGCTAGGATTCAATTTCACTAATCAAGTAAGCCACCAAATAAAACCAAAACTCTACCATAGTAACCCAACTGCCCACAACATTTTTTAACAAATGGTTTTCTAAAATTACTTATGAAAATAAAAAATGTCTTTCTAATTTATTCAGATGAAGACAGTGCTTAATGTGGCACTGTTCCGTGTGGAGGTGGCAGCTCAGCGCCTTGGAATCGTGATTCGCGGCACAGGCCCTGAGTTCAGAGACGTGGGCCCAGGCTCTGACGCCACCACTAGCCAGCCTGGAACTGAAGCCTCAAGCCTCCTTGGTCCCAAGAGCACCGCCTATTTGGTTGCTTTGCCAGGCACACGGAAGCTCAGCACAGGTGCTGGCTCGGCGGTGAGCCGGGCAGTCCCAAGAGTTTAGTTGGTAGCAATTTTCTGGCTAATGGCAGAATTTGTTCATCTAGTCACTGCAAAACTTTCAGGACATTTTAAAAATGTGGTCTTCTCTTAGACCCTCCACAGGTGCCTCTGGTAGAAATGCTGATGCCCATGACTTGTCGAATAAGTGAAAGGGAGGAAATACAAGGAAACATGCAATAGAAGTCAGTAGAAATAACTGTTTTTGTTTTGTAGAATTCTGTTCAGATGGAAACACTATTACAACCCACATTCCGGTGAACGCATAACAAGGGGGCTGGAGTACGTATAAAACCCTCGACAGGTTATCTCTGGGGATAGAGTGCAGGCTAAGAGGAACGAGGAGGGGACCGGAGGTAGCTCGGTGGCTGAGCACCTGCTTCCCATGTACGAGGTCCTGGGTTCGATCCCCAGAGCCTCCTAAAAGAAGGTGGGGGGCAAGGAGGGTCTCTCCTAGTTCTGTGCACTTTCATGGTACCGCAGTCTCCCACATCAAGAACACGTGTGAAGGCACAGCAGCAGCCCTCGCCTCCACCCCAGGGGCTCAGCTCGTAGCAAGCCCCCTCCCCACCAAGTTATGACCAAACATTCACCAAATGTCCCCCCCCAAGGGGGCAAAGCCACCTCCGTTGACAGCAGATGCTCTGGGGCCTGGAAGTTAGAGAGCCCTGGCCTCTAAGAGAAAGTTCTTTTGAGTCCAGGCACACACTATGCCCTCCAGCGATGGCGATGTGGCTGGGGCACGTTTGTCTTTTCGGATGGTTTTGGCACCTGGAGTGAGATTTGAAAGATTAGAAGCAGCTGCAGCTGGATGGTTTTCCTTTGCCTCAACGGCCTTCTGTGGTCTCTCAGTTGAGGTCCTAGATCCACGCACTCACTGTGTCAGCAACTCCACCGCCCTCACCCATGAAGCGAGGGGCTGGGTTGGCCTCTAGCATTATCTTACGGCTCAAAAAAATATGATTCTCCTCACAGGCACCAGCCTACATCCTTGCTCTACTACCTCCTCTCATCAAGGCACTACGCAGCTCTGAGCAATCAGTCCTTGTCCATCTATTTTTTTCCCAATAACGTATGCCAACTCCTGCCTCTTTATGCCATGGTGAATTGTTAGAATCCTCTAATATCCAAACACCAAATGTTTTCATAGTGACATTACTTAAATTCTGTGAAAGCAGGTAGTTAAGTAAAATCCTACCTCCTCCATATACTGGTATATTATAGCTTTGACAGCTGGCATGTTGGTGGCGTCCATCATTAGTGTCACCGCTTGCCCTTTCCGAATCTTCACTACCCCTTTGAACACCTGTTGGTTATTATAACAGGCAGCCAAAGTCGCAATGGCCATTACCTATAGATAACAAGGAGAGAGAGAAAAGAGCCAAAATGTTAATTCATTTCATTTCATGGGGAAAAAAAAGAGATTGAGCTGCAAGCAATCATCATCATGAAAAGGTAAAGAAGTCTTCTGTGGAATGAGCAGTTGCCAATTACATCGTAGCTAGTCAAGAAAAGCCCACCATGAAGGAAGCATGTCAAGGCTTTCATCTCTCCCCCCCCCCTTTCTCAATAAACACAATCAGGTGGTCTTTCCAGTCTTAAATGATTCTGCAGTTTGGACACCAAAGTTTCATTTTACTGGGGGAAAAAACAAGCAAATCCAGCATTTTCCCTGATAGAGCAATCTTATGATGAATTCCTGGATTGGAGGATAAACAGAAATCTAAGATAGGCACACAGATTTTAGCTCCAACCACCATCCAAGTCTGGTCATTAGAACAAGATCAGATCAGGTTTCCAAATCAGTTAAGTCCTACACTTTATCACTTACTTTGAGTTAATGACGGAAATAACTGGTAAAAGCAGTTAAAGGAGGGTAAGCTCCCGCAATGTCGAGCACCTAGGTTACAGAACCAGGTTTCCTTATCCTTTATTTAGGAAAAGGTCAGGAATTATTGGTGCTTAAGAAAGACCATTTAATAACAGCTGCACCAAAGTTTGACCCAGCGCTCCCTGTAAATCTAGGCCCAAGCCCTAGATAGAAGTGTGAAGATAAGGATCCAACCAGCTTGGAACAGAATGGAGGGGAAAAAAGAATAAATCCAAAGAAACGTTCTGCAAAGCAGCCGACTTAATCTTGAGGCTGAGCTGAGTATGGTGGTTGAGGGGCGAAGGGAGGTCTGTGGAATGCTGTGGCCCCTCAACAAAAGGAGACCCAGAGTCATCTTTTGAAGGCAGAATAAAACCATGGCTGCGCGGCACCCTCCCACACCACCGTCGCCCCTGGTTTCCTAAACGCAGCGAGGCAGCCCCCACTCTGCACTCCGCACCTGTGGAATCGCACAGAAGTTGAACACACTTTGGTTTCTAAGTCTCGAAAGGTAGGTGATGACATCTGGGATGTGGTGTAGGGCGTTGGTTATCAGGTCATTCAGGCACTGTACGGCCAAGTCGAGATTCTCCGGCTTAGCGAAATCAGACAGCTTCTTGACGTACCTGCTCCAAACCTAGGCAGGCACAACAGAGTGAAAAGCACAAGTCAGCTCGCGAATAGGGAAGGGATTCTGTGAATGACAACTCTGTTGCACAGTAAAGTCACTCTTAGCTGCTGACTATCTTTCACCAAGAGCAAGTCCATTTTAAGCTCCATGTAATGCTATTTGTGATGACCAGACAGGGTCTAATCAAAACCGAAGGCTAAATGAGGCATTTGGAACCTGCAGCGACTCCTTAGGGATAATTGCAGTGCATACTAAATAATACCATCATGGCCTGAGACCGCAGAGGGCCCCTGGAATTCAGAAGGCATCAACCCACCCCCGAACACATAGCTAGCTACCTACGATATCAGCTACAAAAGTGCTGCAGGCTAAACATTAACCATCTCAAGACGGCAGGCCTCGAAATAATTAATGATTCACAGAACACTCCCAGTTCTGATAAGAATGCTGAGCAAGCATATCTGGGGAAAATAAGTGGGGTCTTCACTGCAGGAACATGTCCTTCCTGAAGCTTAGAAACGTGGAAAGTAAAGCAACCTCACCTCCGGAAAGGGGACTCGCTCGCTCATCCTTAATGACATCATTTAGAAGCTTTTCTGAAGCTAGTGAGTAATTTGCTTTCATTCTTGGGCAGTTGTTAATGATCCCCTATATATGCACCATCCAGCTTCAACAATCACTGATACACGGGCAATCCTGTTCCATCTATATCCCCCAAACTGGGATCCTTTTAAAGTAAATCCCTGATTTCATCACTTTATCCATAAAGACTTTATGAATTTCTAAATGATAAGGAATCGTTCGCTTAGACATAAAAATTACACCTAGGGGGGCGGATGGGGCTCAAACGGTTGGGCATCCATCTCCCATATGTAGGGACCTAGGTTCGATCCCCAGGACTTCCCGGTAAAAAAAAAAAAATTACACCTAAAAACTAACAATACATTTTTTGCCTTTTCAGATTTGGGGATCAGGGACATGCTAAGCTCCTAAAATAATCTAAGAAGCAGAACTTTTTTCCTGTTCTTCTGAAAGAGAAACTTCTGCATCTTGCTAAGAGTTTTTGTATTAATGGAGTTACTTTCTCTGAATTTTCAATATAATTCACTGGTAAAGCCATCTGGGTCTGGAGTTTGGTTTGTGGGAAGATTTTTTTTTTTTTTTTTTGGTAGCATACATACAAAATACAATTTCCCATGTCAACTATTTTCAAGTACACAAATAAAATTTAATTACATTCATAAGATCACCATTGACACTATCCATTACCAAAAATCTCCCATCACCCTAAACAGAAACTCAGTACGAATTAGGCGTTAACTCCTACCTAACCACCCCTGCCCCTGGTAACCTGTAATTTAAGTTCTGACTCTATGAATTTGCATGTTCTAATTATTTCATGTATGTGTCACCATGCAATATATTTTTCCATTTATGTCTGGCTTATCTCACTCAACATTATGTCATCCATGTTGTACATGTATCGTATCAACACTTCATCTTTTTTTACGTATATATCACATTTTGTTTATCCATTCATTCACTATTAAGACACTTGGGCTGCTTCCACCTTTTGGCAATTATGAATAATGCCGCCATGAACATTGGTATGCAAATATCTGTTTGGGTCCCTACTTTCAATTCTTTGGAGTATACACCTAAAAGTGGGATTGCTGGGTCAAAGGATAACTGCTAATGTCTTCCATGGCAACTGTACCCTTTTACATTCCCACCAGCAATGGATGAGTGTTCCTATTTCTCCACATCCTCTCCAATACTTGTAATTTTATGTTTTTTCAACAGTAGCCATCCCAGTGGGTGTTCAATGGTATCCCATTGTGGTTTTGATTTGTATTTCCTTAGTGGCTAATGATGTCAAGCAACTTTTCACGGGCTTATTGGCCATTTTTATATCTTCTTTAGAGCAACGTCTATTCAAATGCTTTGCCCATTTTTTTTATTCAGTTGTCTTTTTCTTGTTGAGTTGTAGCAGTTCTTGATATATTCTGGATATTAAACCCTTATGAGATATATGGTTTCCAAATATTTTCTCCCATTCTGTAGGCTTTTTACTTTCTTGATAATGTCCTTTGATGTACAAAAGTTTTAAGTTTGGATGAAACCCAATTCATTGGTTTTTTTCTTTTCTTTCTTATACTTTTGGTGTACAGTCTAAGAATCCATTGCCTAATGCAAGGTCCTACAGATGTCCCCTATGTTTTCTTCTAAGAGTTTTATAGTTTTAGTTCTTATATTTGGGTCTTTGATCCATTTTGAGGTAATTTTTGTATATAAGGAGGGGTCCACCTTCCTTCTTCTGCATGTGGATATCCAGTTTTCCCAGGACCATTTGTTGAAGAGCCTGTTCTTTCCCCATTAAGTAGACTTTGTACCCTTGTCAAATATCAACTGGCCATAGATGTAAGGGTTTACTTCTCAACTATTTGATTCCATTGGTCTATATGCCTGTCCTCGTGCCAGTACCACACTGTTGTGATTACTGTAGCTTTGTAGTTTTAAAATAGGGAAGTGCGGGTCCTCTAAATTTGTTCTTTTTCTTTGTTGTTTTTATTTTCAGGACCCCCTCACCCTTCCATATAAATTTAGTGACTGGCTTTTCCATTTCTGCAAAGAAGGCTATTGGAATTTTGATTGCAGTTGCACTGAATCTGTAAATCGCTTTAGGTAGAATGGACATCTTAACAATATTTAGCCTTTCAGTCCATAAAGAAAAACAAAAGTCCTTCCATTTATTTACGTCTTGATTAACTTCTCTCAGCTGTGTCTTGTAGTTTTCAGTGTACACGTCCTATACATCCTTGGTTACATCCTTTGGCTGACCAAAAAGGGGAATTTATTCCCAGATATTTGATTCTTTTAATTGCTATTGTAAATGGAATTGTGTTCTTGATTTCCTTTTCAGATTGTTCATCACTAGTGTATAGAAACACCACTGATTTTGCAAACAATTATTTTTTAAAGATTTATTTTTATTATTTATCCCCCCCTTGCTGCTTGTGCTTACTGTGTCCATTCGCTGTGTGTTTCTTCTGTGTCTGCTCGTCTCCCTTTGTTGCGTCATCTTGCCGCGCCAGCTCACCGTGCCGCGCGGGCTGTCAGCTCACCGTGCCACGCGGGCTGACTCGCCTTCTCCAGGAGGTCCCGGGAATTGAACCCAGGGCCTCCCATATGGTAAGCGGGAGCCCAACCACCTGAGCCACAGCCACTTCCGCAATGATTTTTTAATAAAAATATCTAGTAGTGTTTAGATTGTCCCACTGTCTAAATTTTTTTGCCACTTGGTTTGTTCACATCAGGATCTAAACAAGATCACACACTGCATTAGCTGCTGTGATTTAGGTCTCTTTTAATCTACAGGTTCTCCCTCCCTCTTTTTCTGGCCTTATTATTTGTTGAAGAAACAAGGTATTCTTTCCTAACAAATTTCCTACATTCTGGATTTTGCTGATTGCTTCCCTGTGGTGGCATTTAACATGCTCATTTATCCCCTTTTGTCCTGTAAACTGTGAGTTACAACCAGAAGCCTGATCTTATTCAGGTTTAATTTTCTTTTTGGTAAGAATACTCCTTTGGGTATGCTGTGTACTTTTCCTCCTTTGAAAACTCATGGGCCAGATAGTTTTCCTAATTCTTCTGTTGTTATTACAGAGTCCAATACAGTAGCCACTAGCCACTTAAACTTAAAGTCAAAGAAAATTAAGGGAAGCGGCTGTGGCTCAATCAGTAGGGCTCCCGTTTACCATATGGGAGGCCCTGGGTTCGGTTCCCGGGGCCTCCTGGTGAAGGCAAGCCCGCCCGCACGGCGTGGTTAGCTGACCCAGCGAGCACAAGCAGCAAGGGGGGGATAAATGAATAAATAAATAAAATCTTTAAAAAAAAAAAAAAAAAAAAAAAAAAGAAAATTAAAAGTTCAGTTCCTCGGCTGCACTGATCACATTTCAAGAGTTCAACAGTCACATTCACCTAATGGCCACCATATTGGACAGGCACTGGAACCTTTCATAATTGCAGAAAGTCTATTGTACGGCACTAGTACAGCTTTTTAAAATATGGCACCTTGCTTTCTGAGATTTCCCTGCCCCACTCTTACCTGGACCTTCTTTTACCTTCATGTTGGTTTTCCTCCCCAATGGAGGGCCCATTCCTGGAAGAGAATCCAGGTGGCTCTTACTGGGAGTTCTTTAGGGCTGTTCCACTCCAGCTTCCCACCAGAGAAGTAGCAGAGCCTCAAGTTCACCTGCAGTTCTCCACTTGGCCTACACACTTCCCAGGGAGCACCTGCCCGCTGTTTTGGGGTTCTCGGGCCTGCCAGACACTCAGCAGCACCCCCTGCTCCCCTGCAGAGTCTGTTAACAGGCAGGCTTTGTCTATGCTTCTATGCTGTTGGTGTTTTGTCCCCACTCACTTGCACTCTGGGATTTGGGAGGATGTCACTTAAGTTTTTGTCCATGGGTTTGGGTTTGGTTGTTTTTTTTGGTCCTTTTTCCATCTCTCTTCACGTGAGAATTCGGGAAAAGCCAAAAACTATGTTGCTGCCACCACTGCCAGCTGAATTCCAGCTAATAAACACATAGTAGCTAAGAGTGAAAAGGGAGATATAACATCTAATGGCTGTTTGAGCTGGCAATTTAGGCATAAATACAACCATAAAAAAATTGAGAATGAGGATAGCAAATGCAAAAATATACTTAAACTGTTTTCAGTAACCCTAAATGGAAATGGTAGTATTAGCACTGCTATTCAGAGACGGCAGGATGTGTTATATGGAAAGAGTAATGAGTGATGAGGGGATATTCCAATTCCATCATGCCCCGTTTCCCTGATAGGGAAGAAATGAGACAGAGATGTAACATAGAAGAGAGAGATCAGGCAATGCTCCTCTATCAGTAAACACGCACACGCACAAACAATGGCTGTTCAAAAGGAAACGAGCATCCCCAGTGCGCAGACTGTGGCCTTGAAATACCATTTCCCATTCAAAGAAATCTGGTCTCTAGCAAAAAAAAGTACGGAATGAGTTCAGAACGTCTCGCCATAACAAATGGCAAGGAAGCTGTTAAGGACTCCTAGGGGTCCATCAGTGAGCTCAGAGGCCAATTTGAAGAATCTCTCCTGGCCCAAAAGGGGACAATTTGAGCTTCAATAATAAGAATTCCAATGAATTAAACCTATCAAATATGTTTTAATCCAGGAGTTTATAATGATAATAAAAAATACCTAATTGGTCAACTTCTGAAGATGACAGAGAAACAATTCATCATAAAAGCTGGGAAAATAAAGGGAAAGAATCAAACAGTTACACTGCCTTCCCTAGGGGAAATGTAGTCAAATAATACTTGAGGAGAAACATCTTGTAAGATTAGTCCACGTATTAAGTGAAACAAAAAATTACAGATTTTTTACATAAAAAAGTATGTAAATATTATTTTACAGCATAAAATTGAAGTCCAGAAATAAATTTTCACATTTAGAGTTAACTGATTTTCAACAAGGATATCAAGACAATTCAATGGGGGAAAGAATAGTTTTTTCAACAAATGGTGCTGGGACAACTGGATATACCATGCTAAAATATGAAGTTGGACCCCTACTTCAGAATATATCCCTATCTTGTCATATACAAAATTAACTCAAAAGAGATCAAAGACCTAAATTTTGAAGCTAAAATTACAAGACTTGTAGAAGAAAATAAGGCATAAATCTTTGTGACCTTAGATTAGGCAATGGTTTCTTAGCTATGAGTTCAAAAGCACAAGCAACAAAAGAAAAAAATAGATAATTTGGACTTCATCAAAATTTAAAACTTTTGCGCTTCACAGGACAACATCAATAAAATGAAAAGGCAACCAAAAGAAGGCAGAGAAATATTTGCCAATCATGTGTCTGATAAGGGACTTTTATCTAGGGCATGCAAAAATTCTTCAACTCAATAATATAAAGACAAATAACCCTGTTTAAACAACAGGCAAGGATGTGAACAGACATTTCTCCAAAGAAGGCAGACAAATGACCAATGAGCACATGAAACGATTTTCCACATCATTAGCCAACAGGGAGCAGCAAATCAGAGCCGCAGTGAGATGCCATTTCACACCCACTGGGACGGCTGCAATGGAAAGGAGGGAGGAGTGCTGGCGAGGGTGTGGGGAGACTGGGCCCTCCCAGGCCGCTGGGGGAACGCGGACGGCACAGCCACTCTGGAGATCAGCCTGGCAGCTCCTCAAACCGTCAGGCGTAGAGAGACCACAGATGAACGAGCAATCCCACTCCTGGTAGGTACACGCACGAGAAATGAAAACACATGTCCACACACAAACCTGTACACAAATGTTCAGAGGAGTGTTACTCATAATAGCCAAAACGTGGAAATAAGCCCAGTGCCCGTCATCTGAGGAATGGATAGATACAGTCCACACAATGGAATATTCTTCAGCAATAAAAAAGAAATGAAGTACTGATCCACGCTACAGTGCGGGCGAGTCTTGAAAACATGATACTAAGTGGAAGAAGTCAGCCACAACAGACCACATATTGTCTGATTCCATTCCCAGGACGTGTCCAGGGTAGGCAAGGTTAGAGGCAGAAAGCAGACTGCTGGTCGCTATGCTAGGTGGGGCGGCAGGTGGGGGGAAGTGGGAGTGCCTGCTAACAGGTAAGGAGATTTCTGGGGGATGATGAAAGTGTTCCAAATTGACTGTGGTGATTAAGGGTTGTACAACTCAGTGAACAAACCAAACCACTGAATTGAATGGTATGTGAATTACATCTCAATAAAGATCTGATAAAAAATATTATCATTTTGCAAACCCAACAAATTAATGGGACTAGGCATCAATGACTGCTAACATTAAAAGTAAGCAAAAGTAAGACAGTACGCACCTCTTGATAAAAGAACACAGCACTATCTCTTTCATCAAGAGGCACATGATGTCTGGACTTTTTTTTTTAGGAGGTACAGGGATTGAAGCCAGGACCTCGTACGTGGGAAGCAGGCGCTCAACCACTGAGCTACATCTGCTCCCATTCCACTCTTACTTGGCTTAAGCACATTTGATGCGTTTTCACCCTCTGCAGCTTTCACTCTTTCCAGTGCTGACACTGTACCGGCTCCTGTTCTTTTTGGAACAGCCCCAGTAGTCTCACTTTCTGGTATGAAGAAACGTTCAAAGCCCATCTTGTGTATTTACTGCCCTGCCATTCCTCTAAAAAAATCTCGTTTCCTGTTAGACATGGTATTACAAGACCATAATCTGAACACTAGAGGTGCTGGTTTGGCTATTATTTCTACACCTTTCCAACAGACAGAGCTAGGAAATCAGTCTGTGTGTGTTTTTTACAAGAAACTACAACATGAGTTCATATTGATATTTCCAAGTCAGTTTAGGATTACAGGGGTTTTTACTTAATTTTTGTGTATTTGTAGATCTTATTTTACATTGATTATTTTGGTCCCTAATGATATGAACACAATTATTCATTTGCTTAAACCCACAAAGTTTATATAATAGCTTCAGCAAATCAATGCCAGTGTCATGATTCACACTGATTCCTTCCAACGTGGCTCAGTGGCTAGTGCCGGCTTCCCACATCCGAGGTCCTGGGTTCCATGCCCAGGAACTCAAAAAGAAAAAGTAGTGTGCTGTGTAGTGGGTGTAGCTCAGTGGCTGAGCGCCCGCTTTTCATGTATGAGGAGATCCTGGGCTCAATCCCTGGCACCTCCTAAAAAAAAAAAAAAAAGTAGCATACTGTACACCCTGCCCTGCACCTTCTCTCACATGACGATGTCACCTGGAGAGCATCCCATGGCAGCACACAGCTCCTCTCTACGGCTGCAAAGCACTCAGCTGCATGGATGAGTCACAGTTCATTCAATCAGGCCTTTACGGGTACACATTCGTCTCTAAATTTTAGGCATTATAAAACTGCTGTGATAAATAACCTCACACAGCCATCATTTGCCAAGTTCTCCTCAAGAAGGGCTGTCCCAATTTATATTCACTGGCAATATATGAGTGCCTGCTTTCCCATGGTCTTGCCTAAAGTGTCTCCTCAGACCTAAGACTTTTTGGCGACCTGAGAAATGGTATCTCAGGGTATCATCTTAACATTTTGAACTGACCTTTCTTAAGCATTCTGTGGCCGAGGCCCACCTTACTTTCTTCACACCACCACCCATTTTTAAGGTGCGAGGCAGGGCAGAGCAGGGATCTGCACCCATGCTGCTCGACCAGAGTGCTTGCTCACAGACCACAACTGGCTGATACACTTACCTGTGAGTCAGAAATACGGGAAATGCGCCCTGAACCGCTGCCAGGACGGCCACCGACTCACGGGGTGTCCTCAGACAAGCACTTTTCTTCTCTGCACCTTGGTGTCACCAGAGGGGGGATGAGAGCTTTGTTTCTCAACCCACGCTACACACTGGAGTCACCTGGGAAGCTTTAAAAACTATGATGTCTGAGCTCAGGGTAGTTTTTGTCTGTCCGTTCCCCCCACCCAAGATGGCCCCCTCATCTGTCTGCTTGCTGTTTTCCACTCATTGTCTGCTTGCTGTGCTTGCTCGTTGTCCACCCACCATGTCTGCTCGTCTTCTTCATGAGGCAATGGGAACCGAACCTGGGACCTCCCCTGTGGGAGGCGGGTGCCCAACCACTTGAGCCATATCCACTCCACCTCAGGGTAGTTTTAATGTAAATGTTTACTTACTAGGAGGAAGGTTAGGAAACTTCTATATATCTTTCTGTGAACTATCTGTCATTCCTCTATATATCTTTCTGTGAACTATCTGTCATTCCTCTTTGCCCATTTTTCTATGGAGTGGTTGGCCTTTTCTTCTTCTCAATTTTTAGAAATTCTTCTTATATTAAGATTATTAACCATTATCTGCATTAAAAGTTGCAAACATTTTGTCGTGTCCCCCCCACCCCCCACCCCATTTGCCACCTGTCTTTTTTCACTTTAGAAGCATGTGATTTTAGAAAACTTTTGTAGAAAGCAAAAGGTAAATGCTGGGGTAAACTCAGGAAACAGTCATTACATTTTCTAGCTTTCCTTCTGAATAAAATCAGTGTCAAAGTCTTTCCTTTCCCTGCCCACTTTTTATCACCCTCAGACATCTGTAGCTGCTGCCTATCTAGATCCCCTTCCGCTTCCCCTTCCCCTTCCCACCAGACTCGCTCCTGGGGGGAATTGGTTTGATGTGTCTGGGCAGAAGCAATCGAGACCTGGCCGCGAGCGTCCTCATCCCGTGGGGACAGCCACGGGTCCAGGGACGGCGTAAGCAAGCAGCCTCCCAGCCAGGCCTCCGGGCCCTTCTTGGCAAGCCGGCTGGTTACGGGTGGTGGGCTCTTACCACAGCCACTGTTTGGAGAAAGCATGTCTACAAGAAGGACAGAAACAAGGCAGAGCCTCGAACATAGTCCAAGCTCTGGATTCAGCCAGTGTGTCTGAAGCAAATTAAAGCTTAACCTAATCTCTTTTACTGCCTAAAGCTTGCGACCAAAAGGGGTTTAATGCTTTGTTTTCAGGAAGTGTCTAAACTTTAACTTCCCCCCAAATTCCATGAATCTGTTACCTCTTGAGGCCAAAACTCCCTTCCTTCTTGCTGGTCTTCCAGATAATCACGGATGATGTTTGTTTTCTGCAGAAACAGGCCCATGGAGTTGGCAAGCTCTGTGTCTTCACCAACCACGGGGTCTTCCAACTCTGAAGCCGAGAAGAGACGGGAAAGGCCAATTCCCACCAGACCAGCAACATAGTGACAGTACTGTAAAAGACGGTTTTTAAAATACTTCAATAATGAAAATGTCACTAAAATGGAAACGTCACACTTCATTAACTACAAAAAAGTGTTTCAAACAGAATGGATGTGACCTCATTTTTATTTTTTAAAAATTGCAATATATGTACAAGTATATGTATAGATTTTAAAACATCCACAAAGGGTTTATCAACAGTGATCTCTGGCTGATGGGAATATAATAATGTTTTATTTTTACATTTTTTTTAACTTAAATTTTCTAAATTTCTACAATGCACATGTAGTGCTTTTATAATAATAAAAGATTATTTTAAAAATACACTAGGTACAGTAAACTTTTTGACACCCAAAATTGGGAGTGGGGGGCAATGATGAAAGATGGAATATTCTGATTAATGTAAGTAAGACAACACTAAGCACAGTTTAATCTTTCTTTGACCCATCAGAAAGCTTGATTTCAAGATCTTGGGAGTGGGTGTAGCTCAGTGGTTGAGCACCTGCTTCCCATGAACAAGGTCCTGGGTTCAATCCCCGGTGCCTCCTAAAAAATTTTATTTAAAAAGATCTTGTAGTGTCTCAAAATCTTTATTATGCAGAAGAACAAAGTATCACAATTACTAGCGCCGTGGTCTTGGCACTGTTTTAAGCAAGCTGCATACTAAAGCTCACAAGCACCCCATGAGATAGGCCTTACTATCACCCCCATTTACAGATGCAGAGTCTGTAGCACAAAGATGCCAATTAACTGCCCAAGAGCACTCATGCGGAAGCCCAAGGACGGGGATTCCAGCCCAGGCGGCCCGGCTTGAGAGCCCAGGCTTCAACAGCTTTGCCATAACTGCCTCTCAGAGTTTCACAAAGCTTCAGCATCCCCTGAAAAGGGTATCTCAAGATAACATAATTATAAAATTAAAATTATAACTATAAAGCAAATGCCCATTAGACAACTTAGGAAGTGAAGAGTAGTGAAAAAAGGTACAGTCTGGAGCAAACATCAGGAAGGTCAAAATTTATGCAAAGGAAAACCAAAAAGTCAAGAGCCATCTCTGACCGAAGCTAATACATGGCCAGAGACTAATCAGGGAGGCAACAAAATGGCTAAGAGAAAGCACTTGAACTGTGTTCTAGAACAGGAAAAATCTGGAAAGAGTAAAGATATGCCTAAATGAGGTAGAGAGAAATTAAGTATACAGCTATAAGATACCTAAAAAGAATTACTAGAAATTGAAATACATTAGCACACCCATAGCACTGTGCAAGAGAAAGTATATTTTATGCCAATGAAAGTCAGTTTTTTGGATAGAAGTACTACTAGAATGAAGACCTATATATTTCATCTTCCTTCAAAACTTAAGGAAAAATAATTATTTGAAATGTTTTATTTTACCTATCAGAACTTCTATTCAATAACCTACACTTAAGTTTCCTGAATAGATCTGCACAGCAGGAAAGGAAGCTGCGATTCAGAAAAGCAGTTCTGGTTCTTGGAAAGGAATTTTAACTGCAACGTTAATTTGGGTAGCATAAACCAGCAGTCCCAAAGAGGTTACTACCACATTTTAAAGCTTCAGAAGCAGACAAACCGAGCCTTGGTCCTATGGTGACTCAGCATCTCTTTTGAGACCTCAATCTAAACACTGTTACAAATACAAAACACGTAAACCATTGAGTGCTTGAGATTTCTTTGCTTCCACAGGAATGACGACTAAGTCTCAAACGCCACTGCTGTGGAAAATGCGCGAGACCTCTGTATTGTATTTTTATGTCTAGCTTTGCCCCCACAGTAGGTATGTTCCTTTGTCTAGATGAGCTACTTCTCCCGGCCCTTCTGCTACCCTGGCCAACATCCTACACAGCTGCAGCTCAGGAGTAAACTCTGGCAAGTAGAAGCCGCTGTGATTTTGCTTCACCATCTGCTCTCCTCACCTTCCAGCACCTGAGGAAGACACACCTCACCCACTGATGCAGTGTGAGACCCAGCTGTCTACCACAGCTCATTCCCACACAGGCTCCTCCATGATCATCGCACAAAATGGGGGGGGGGGTGCAGGGAGAAACTTGGGACCATCTCATATTGTCTTACATCTGCAGGGAGATGAGGGGAAAGGAAGAAATGAGGTGTTTGAGAGGTGTTCATTCCTCAGCATAGCACACCTATGATCTAAAAGGTGATCCCTTTGGAGTCTCATGAACTGCTGTTACTTCTTTCTAAAGAAACAGACACATAGCATAACAGTGTAAATGACACCTGCCTCTCAGAAGCAAGGGCCAAGCTGGCACTGACTCAGATACAAGCATACTTGGTAATGGAAAAGAAGAAAACAACAAAAAACATTTCAAAATTTGAAAACTTTATATATGGAATAATCTGACCATTTAGCTCAAATTTCACAGCAAGTCAGAATCAATTTTATAAGCTTAATGTTTTACCTTTGAGACAAATTATACATATTTTGGACTAATTTAATAGTTCTCTAGGGCATGCACAATTTCATTTATAGACTTATAAACTTTAAGCCCATATAATGAGACATCCAGCCTAAACAAATGAGTTGTAAAACCAGAAAACCTTGAACTGGTGGACAATTTTTCCTATTGTGAAGTTCACGGTGAGTGCTGCCAGCTCTGTCTTGGGAGCCACTCGCTGAGACCTGCGGGGCTACTGACCTTGTCCCACTCCTGCTCAGACGCCACGTGCTTATCTAAAAACTCTGCCATCCCAAATCCCATCTTCTGGCAAATGTCCACAATCACTGTTTGGTATTTCTCAGCCAGATTTCTAAACTCAAGGGAGATCTGAAATAGAAACCAAAGAAAACAGAAAACATGAAATACGTATTGGTACTCTGAAAAAACATGGTTCCCAAAATCACAAAGCAAAGCAACGGTATTATTTATGACCCCCAAATGCTTCGTCTACAAGCCTGACATCAAGGTTAGGCTAGCTTTCTACATATTTGAATCATAAGATCAATTTTATAAAAATAGAAATAGAAATGCTAAAATTGCTAACAGTTTCTAGACTTGAAATAAGACACAGTCTCACTATACACTCTTGTTTCCAATAGGAAGTAAATGAGGTGCATAAGAGTAAGAATTTTAGGGAGGAAAATGACTCATTTCAAATACACCTCATGACAGCAAACACTCACTGAGCACTCCCTAAGGACCAGGCATCGCTCTAGGCACTGGGAAAGTACGGCAGTGGGACCGGAGCTCCCCCTTACTCAGAGGAGACCAGCCAACCAGTTTGCACCGGCATGGAGGCACAGCGCCATGCCCACTGTGAACTATACTCAGCTTAGCTTGGTATTGAGGCACAGCCCAAACTCTAATGTAGAAAATTAACATGGCTGTTTTTCAATTTATTGCTACTGCACAAATATTTAAGTGCAAAAAAAAAAGTGTTTACAGGTTATCAAACTATAACAGAAAAACACCATGAAACCTCTTAAATAAAATGTTGTAAAACAGAAAGAGCCAACACACAATGCTGAAAGCAGTGAAGAGACTTTGTTAAAGACCACAAGTGTGGGAAGCAGATGAGGCTCGAGCAATTAGGCTCCCGTCTACCATACAGGAGGTCCAGGGTTCAATTCCCAGGGCCTCCTGGTGAAAGGTGAGCTGGCCCAAGCGGCGAGCTGGCCTGAGCAGAGAGCTGGCCCATGCAGGAGTGCTGGCCTGAGCAGAGAGCTGTGCAGCAAGAGGACACAACAAAAAGAGACACAGAGAAGAGACAATAAGAGACATGGCAGACCAGGCAGCTGAGGTGGCTCAGGAGATTGAGCGCCTTCTCCCGCTCCAGAAGGTCCCAGGATCAGTTCCCGGAGCCGCCTAAAGAGAAGACAAGCAGACACAGAAGAACACACAGCAAATGGACACAGAGCGCTGACAATGGTGGGGGCGGGGGGGGGGAGAAATGAAGAAATAAAGAAATATCAAAAAAAAAAGAGAAAGGACCACAAGTGTGAGATATACACAGAAAGGCTAGAAAACTTCCTTGGGAGACATTTAAATTTAAGGACCTGAGGGAGAAAAAGCTAGATGCATGGCACCATAGGGACTCAGAAGTCAGAGATATTTTAGCATTATATCAATTGCTAAATGCAAAGAAAACCGTAAAATCAATCCAGCCTTTCCAGAACTCTTCAGTGACAGCTGCTCCAAGTCAAAGCCAAAAGGCAATTGGGGGGGGCAGATGTGGTTCAAGTGGTGGGGCGTCCATCTGCCATATGGAGGGACCCGGGTTCACTCCCCGGGACCCCCTGGTAAAATAAAAATAGAAGGCGAGCAGGCGAGCCGCCAGGCCCACGCGGCGAGCCAGGGCCCACTGAGCCACGCAGCAAGATGATGACACAGCAAGGGAAGAGCCAAGACGAGAAGTGCCGAAAACCAGAAACTGAGGTGGCGCAGGTGGCAGAGTGCCTCTCTCCCACATCGGAGGTCCCCAGGACCAAATACCGGTGGAGACTGGAGGAGAAGGATGAGAAGAGAAGGCAGGAAACAGACACAGAGGATCACCCAGTGAATGGACAGACAGCAAGCAGGGGCGCGGCGGGGGGGGGACAATAAATAAAAGAAAACAAATCTTTTTTTAAAAAAACGGCAATTGTATTATGGATTGAAACAAACTAGCAATTTTACCAAAGGTTATGTGAATTCCTGACTCTTCCTAGGACCCTGTTCCAGCAACTGTTCCTTGGCTAGACCAGTTCTATTTATAAGAGGAAAAGCAATGAAGGGGGGTGAGGGAGGGATTAGACTCTTAAAGTCAAACACTCGAAAATAAACTTTCTGAATTTGAACTATCCCCTTCAACAACTACCCCCACCCCCCATGGCTCCCTCTCTGTCTGCTTGCTGTGTCTGCTCATTGTCTGCTCGTTGTGTCTGCTCATCTTCTTTAGGAGGCACCGGGAACTGAACCCAGGACCTCCCATGTGGGAGGAGGGTGCCCAACTGCTTGAGCCACATCCACTCCACTCCCTCAGCAACTTTTTAATACTTACTACATAATTCAAAAAATGAAACCAAAATTATCCAGGAAAGGGGGGCGGATGTGGCTCAACTGGTTGGGCGTCCGTCTGCCATATGGAGGGACCTGGGTTCGATCCCCGGGACCTCCCGGTAAAATAAAAAAAATAAATAAAAAATAAAAATAAAAATAAAAAATTATCCAGGAAAGAGTGACAATGAAGAGCTCTGTTTTCTTCCCAGAAACCCGGGGGAGGGGGGGTTACAATAAAAGTAGCCTTTGAGCTTGCATTTTCTCCACTCAGTGGCCAACTTCCTGTATTCTCTAGGGACAATAACAAGCTCTTCCAAATGAAGTAGCCTGGAGGACACATAGATATATTTCTATATCCAAGTAATTCCGTTCCACCACTCCAGCAGACTTTTAGACCCTTAGGGCTCATTCCTGTCCCAGGGACATGGAGGACACCTTAAGGAGTCACTAGGTTAATGGAGAAAAGCCAAACACCAACGTGTGAATGGAAGTTCCCCTCCCGGTTCCCCTTAGACATACAATCAAACACTGAGCGATTCTACCTTCATCTATAAATAAGGAGGGCTTTGTTTTGCTTTGTTTTTTTCGTGTGTGTGTTACCATTTTTTAAAAAGGAAATAAAGTATACCAGTAATTAAGCATAAGGTTTCTGCATCAGACCTTCTGGATTGAATCCTGGTTCTGCCACTTAACCATGGGTGACTTTAGGCAAGGTAATCTCTGGGTGCCTCAGTTTCCTTATGGATACAAAATGCGTGTGACAGTACATCAGGTACTGGGTGGTTTGCCTGTTAAAAAACTATATTATATATACTAAAAAACTATAAACTTATACAGAAACGTATTTAAAAACTTCATAATAAATTGCTCAATAAATGTTTGTTATTATTGAAATACAATTTAAAAATTACCCTGTCTTATTCCTCAAGCTATGTTTAGAGGTAGATCTCTAAGACTTCCAGCTTTCCACTACTACCAGCTAGAAAGATATACTCTAATCTAATTATAACATGCAATGAGATTTCTACAAAGCCTGACTTTTAATATCAACTAATGATAAAGCACCAAACACCAGGTTAAACCTCAATGCACAAGCTGAGTATACATCTAGTTCTAGTTCATTTGGCTCAAATACTCAGTCTAGACTTTCCCCTAAACTCCGTGGGGCTCGGGAAAAAACTGCAAAGGGAGGCTTACTGGCCAGGGTTCTCTAGGGAACAGAACCAAGAGGAGATGTCTGTAAACAGTATGAGATCTTATAAGAATTGTCTCATGCCACCGTGAGGATGAGCAAGTCCAAATTCCACAGGGCAGGCCACAAGCTGGGAATTCCTATGAAGGTTTTCAATGACTTCCCCAGGAGAAGCAGGCTGCCTGAAGCAGAAATGGAAATTCTCTCTTCTGACTACTGAAATCATCGCTTCTCCTTTCAATGTCTCCAACTCCTTGACGATTTAAATCCCCAAAATACCCTCACAGTGGCGATCAGGCCAGTGCTCACTGGACCAAACAGCTGGGCACGACCACCTGGCCAGGTGGCCTAGGAACTCACCCACTGCAGAAGCCCCAAGTACCACTCTAGAAGTTTTTTTTAAGTATCACTCAAGCTAGTATGTTGTTACATAAACCATGTTTCATCCTTCTTCACAAATGGACCTTCATAAATAACAACCTGAAACATTCAGGCTTGACTCTAAGGTGTTTGGTCTCTCAGGAGCTTAGCTCCCAACCGCAGCAGTGCAGGGAACGCTGACCCCCAGCTCGCGGGCTGCCCCCGTGCCCTCCCGCCCCGGGAGGGCTCTCTCACTCTCAGGCCCACCCCTCAGGCCAGGGCCGTGGCCGCTGGCGGCACGTTTCACCCTGAAAAGGATGGACTTGAAGCAGCAGCCCAGGCAGACCCCGGAAGTGGGCTCAGGGAACTGGGTGGCATGGAGGACATTCCGGAGAATGGGCGAGAAGGGCAGGGGCACAGGCTATTGCGGGGGCGCTCCCAGAGCGGGCCCTCTGGAGCAAGGGCCGAGGGTGGGGCCTCCCTTACCGAGTCTAAGAGCAGAGCCGCCCGGGCCAGTGAGGCCAAGCCCATGGCCCCCTTTTAAGCTCCGTGCTCCGACCTGGGGCCTAGCCGAAAACCGACTTCACGCTGACCTGGGCAACTGGTTCACTCTTCACTGGTGCAAACGCTCTGTCTCAAGGAGGCTGGGGCAGGGCAGCGCACACAGATCAACCTCAAGACAGGTACACGCGATTTATATTTCTATCCCGAGGTGAGCCAGAGCCTGAAGGAGCTGCACATCCCAGTATGTTAAAGTGATGCACTCTCACAAACCACAGAGCTGTCTGCAGCTCCCGTGCGTGGAAAAGCCGCGACGCCTGGCCTGTGCGCTCTGCCCTCTTACCCCACGCCCTCCGCAGGCTGGTGCCTGCTGGCTGCCTAACTTCAGCCCCCCAAACAGGGAAAGATGGATTAAATATTCCAAATCAGGGCAAAGCTTCACTTTCCCATGGAATGCCGCATGCTTAAAGGAATGGACTAGGGTTTTATAAAGTTATTGGAATACTGTCTGAAATTTTACTAGGTACACCCCTCAAAATTATTTTCAGCATTCACACATTTTCAGATTCTCTTGCCTTTGCTGCATAGAGAGGGTGCCCTTGACTTTTATGATGCCTGAAATATTTATCTCATGTTCAGGAATTATTTAATTGCTATTTATCTACTCAAGTCAAAAGTACTTGGGGAGGTTGTTTTCGTTTTTAGGGGCTAGGTTTAGCTAAAATAACACATAATTAATTTTGAAAAATGAAAATGCTCTTAGACTATGAGCTGCCTGTGACCACTGTCTGCTGCACTCCTCTGCTTTAGGGGCATGTGAAAGGCTGTGCAGTCGAGGGCGCCCCCCGATTTCCACTGAAGGAAACCAAGCTTCTGGTCACCAGGCGTGCTGCCAGGGCACAATCCCTGTGCCTTCTGGAGGTCAGAGTCCGAGTCCCTCACCTAATCATTCTTCAAGGCTCGCTTTCTTCTTCTTTCAATTGTATTATACCAGCCCCACCTAATTATTCTTGTTTTTTTAAGAGAAGTTATAGGTGTCCAGAAAAGCCATGCACAAAGTACAGAGTGCCCATACCCCCTTTGTCAGCACCCTGCATTAGTGGGGCACACTTGCCACAATTTCTGAGGGAACACTATAAGTGTACTGTTGGTAATACTCCATGGGTTGCACTAGGGCTCTCTGTGCTGTACAGTCTTAAGGGTTTTTTAGTCATTTTTGTTCTAGTAATATATATGCCCACCTAACTCTTCATCACAGCCTTCCTCTACTCATCTGTAGTTCACTGCACTGCATGCTGCTTTTGGCTTTGGCACTGAAGACATGGCCTCAGCAATCTGAAACAGCCACTGGTCTTAAGGAAGCTTCCTCAAATATTTCTTTGTCACGGGCAGAGTCTCCTCCTGTCCACCCAGTCCCTGACCATTCAGGCATATGCGTTGGCTTCAGCAGCGAGGACCACAAGAATGGTTCTTCCCAAGAAACTCTGGCAGCCGTGAACAAAAGGAAAGACTTCTCCGGATATTAGGGAACATGTGCTTTTGCTGTATCAGACCTTTTATTTAATAGAAGATACGGAAGAATCTATATTTGTGGTAAGTCATGCAAATTCTAGAAATGCAGGACCTAGTCCCATGTACAGCAAACTTGAGGTATATTCTAAAGCTCAAAACTGCCATTATTACCAACTTCACTCCAACACGTGAACTAGACAGCTACCATTCATAGACCTCAGCATGGAACAGGTGCTGCTCTAAGTACTTTACATGTATCAGCTTCTCTCTGGTTCACAGATGAGGAAACTAAGGCACAAGTCACGTAGACCCCAGAGGCAGAAGGGCAGGCAGCCGGCACCGCCACGGAGGCAGGCTGCCTACGCAGTCAACAGGCTTCTGAGTCTTAAAGCACTGGGAATGAGAACGCATCTTTCCACGGGAGAAGCACCAGACTTCCAGACAACACGTGGTCATAGTAACAGTAGCTAGCACCGTTCTCAGAGCTTTACCTGTGTTAACTCTTCTAATCCTCCCAACAATACTGTGAGGTAGGTCCTGTTATTACCCCTATTTATGAATGAGGAAACAGAGGCACAGAGAGGCTCTGTAAGTAGCCAGCAGGCAAGGAGGAGAGCTGGGATTCCAAGCAGGCAGCCTGGCTTCTGAGTCTCAGCCATCAATCACGCTGCCTCGGGCTGCTTAGCCGACTACCCCTCTCTACAGGCCTGTGGGCTGCCCGCAGCCACATAACCAACCGTAAACAACACTGAAGCAAACGATTTTTAATTCCACTACCGTCGGGAAGTCCTCTAGCACTTGCCGGTCCTTCTCCTTGCTCTCCATGAACTTCCAGTCTGGTTCATAGAGGTAAGAGTGAAAGTTGTGTAGCATTGGGACCTTTTTCTCCATACTGATGGTCATGTCATCTTCAAGAGTGTCCAGAGCGCGGAGAACCAGGTAAAATATGCACACCGCATCGCTGTGAAAGAGAGAAGGGACTGTCAGCACGCTGGGACAGAGTCCAGAGACAGCGCTCTGAGCTAACAGCTGGTCTGTGCCAGGTCATCCTCTAAAACTTCCTATGCTCGCAACTCTGCAGAACCAGGAAAGCTCTCCAGGGCCTGGAGGGGAAACCAGATTCTGAACAGCTGTTCAAGCAAATACATAAAATACCGCAAAAATGATCACATGGTCTTGATCTCCCAGGTAATTTTAAACACACACAATCTCCTAGATTTGATCAATTGTGATCCAAGTATTCACAGGTTTCAGAGAAGCTACTTCATAAAACTAAGACCCACCTTCCACAAGCAGTTAAAATTCTCCCTCAACAGAGTATCTCTTCCCCCTCAAAAAAGTGAGCTGTCTTCCAAGGTGCAAACCACAGAGTTTCATTTCATTTACTTTGTTTCCAATTAGGGTAACAAACTCCAATAGATAAGTAGTCAATTTCGTATATGGCATTCAGATGGCGGTCATTGCATAGAGCAATTCCCTAGGGATTCCCAGCATCAGAATCTCATACTAATTAGTCCAGTGAACCTTTCCACTGTACTTGGAGCCTTCCGCTAGTTTGCCTTACTTACATGGGAGTGATTAATGTAGAACAAAAACAGAAGCCTACCAGCTGGCTGTCCCTACTGCCCCCAGAATGAGTCATCCTTAACTAATGGAGAACAGACCAACAGGCCAAACGTCTAGTCCAAACTGACACTTTGCCGACGGAGAGAGCTAAGCCCCAGTAACCTGTCAGCATAAATCCTACCGTACCCAGAGGCAAGTGGTGTAGACCCGTGTGCATAATCTGCACAGAGGCAGCCTCAGGAAAGTCAACTCAGTAACAGTGGACATGCCAAGTGGCTTAAGTGAAGCCAAGAAAAACGCCTGACCCGCGCGGAGAGGCGATCAGCTGCCAGGACTAAAAAAAGTGACCAAACACCCCCGCCCCCCCCGCAAGAGCTGAGCTTGCTGCGGCGCCCTGCACCCAGGCCCCGGCACCCAGGCGCTCTGCACCCAGGCCCCGGCACCCAGGCCCCGGCACCCAGGCGCCCTGCACCCAGGCGCCCTGCACCCAGGCCCCGGCACCCAGGCCCCGGGACCCAGGCGCCCTGCACCCAGGCCCCGGCACCCAGGCCCCCGGCACCCAGGCCCCGGCACCCAGGCCCCGGCACCCAGGCGCCCTGCACCCAGGCCCCGCGCCCCGCGCTCACCGCATGTCCCCGTCCAGCGCCTGGATGACCGCCGCGAAGCTGCGGCTCGTCTGGTTCAGGTACCTGTAGCACG
This sequence comes from Tolypeutes matacus, assembly GCA_026826555.1. Classification (NCBI taxonomy): domain Eukaryota; kingdom Metazoa; phylum Chordata; class Mammalia; order Cingulata; family Chlamyphoridae; genus Tolypeutes; species Tolypeutes matacus. The sequence continues at coordinate 2,024,294 of JAKSZT010054464.1, read as the reverse complement.
TCTTCAGGCTGTCGCTGAGCGAGTCCTGCGGGCCGGGGGGACAAGGGCACACTGAGGCGGGAGGCGGCGAGCAGCAGCCGGGCGCCGGGGGCCGGGGTCTGGCGGGCGAGCGGCTCCCCAGCCGGTCCTTGGGGGGCCAGGCGGCGGGCGGGAAGGGGCAGCCTCGCGGGGGCGCCCCCGCGGCCCTGGGCGCCGCGGGGCTCAGCGCCAGCGTCCTCTTGAAGAGGGACATGGCCTTGGGGCCACAGGCGGCTGCGGCCATGGGACCGCGGCTGGGCAGGGCCCCGGGCTCCGCCTCCCGCGCCGCCTCCGCACGTGCGGGCCCGCCGCGCCCTCCTGCCGCCGCAGTCCTGGCTGCCCCACTCCCCTCCTCCCCTCCGGGCGAGGCTGCAGTTCCTAGCGGACCCCGTCCACTCCGGAGCAGCCTGCCGCTCCTCCCACCACACCTCTGCTGTCGCTTTAAGGTTTCTTCTGCCTTTCCCTTTGCATTTGTGGAACTCGGCGGGCTGTTGCCTGAACTTCACTCTTCCCCCAGGAAAACAAATGACTGCGTTGTTCCAGGAGGAAAAAAAAAACTATTTTCAGTGTGAGCATAGCAGGAAGAATTACAAGTTGTTTTTAAGAGAGAAAAGGGAAGTATTTGAAATAGCTAACAACAGGGGAATGTTTTTTTAAAAAGGTATGTCCACTTGTAGGAAATCTCAAAGTTACTCCAGAACACACACACACACACACACACACACCTGTGTGTGTGCTTGTTTTCTGAGAAACTGGACTGGAGATTGAACCCGGGACCTCTTACGTGGGAAGCCCGTGCTCAATCACTGCCCACAGCGGCTCCACTGAGGTGGCCTTTTCCTTGCTTTGCTTGTTGTTTTGTTCTTAGGAGGCCCCAGGGACCGCCCGGGACCTCCCGCGTGGGAGGCAGGCGCTCAACGGCTCGAGCCCCGTCTGCTCCCCCGGAGTATTGGTGATGAGCCACTGTGTTCTTCGTACTTGTACTTATTTCCTAAATGTTCTACCATGTATGCAGATTACTTTGTCAAAAAGTAAGGCTTTAAAAAAACCACGAGAATTTCATTTCTTTCTGAAATTTTATCTCCAGTAACAATAATAATAAATGATTACTTACTAGGTACCATAGATTTGTAAAAGTCCTTTAGGACAGTGTCTGGCACGCCAAAATGCTCAGTAAAGTTCCGATGAATAAATGAACGAATCCTAGAGTATTTTAAATAATTCATCAACGCCTTCCCTGTCACAATGAGGAGAGGCAAGACTCCACATAAGAGAAGAGCGAGGACGACAGCCGTTTACTAAACCCATGCCAGCTCTCCACACAAACCGACTGTCACCAGAGCACAACTACGACTTCCCCACACTGCCAGCTGCTTGAGTCTCAATAAGGCAAAGGGGCAAGCAGCAGTCTTCAAGAACTCCACCTCCCTCAAGTTCACCTCACCTCACCAGGAACCAGGGAGATGCTGCCACCAGGCACGCCGTGGAAAACACTGACTGAGTCTATGAGCTGAGCCTCCCAATGTTTGCTGTCACTGCCTGAGATTATTCCCAAGGAACTCTCATGAGAGAAAACAGGGATGAAGGACATTTAAAGGGTGCCATATGGTTGGATGTACAAAAAATAATGGGTTCCTCATAGGCTTACTGCAAGTTTTAAAGAATAATAGGGGAAGCGGCTTTGGCTCAATCAGTGGGGCTCCCGTTTACCATGTGGGAGGCCCCGGGTTCGGTTCCCGGGGCCTCCTGGTGAAGGCAGGCCCGCCCGCACGGCGTGGTTAGCTGACCCAGCGAGCACAAGCAGCAAGGGGGGGATGAATGAATAAATAAATAAAATCTTTAAAAATAAAAAAAAATAAAAAATAATAGATGGAAGGGATTCACCATAGTACCTGGCACAGAGAGCTCAATAAACTTTAGCCACCATGATGACACCTCTATCTATTTTTTTTAAAGGAGGTACCGGGGATTGAACCCAGAGCCTGGTACGTGGGAAGCAGGCATTCACCCACTCTTATCTTCCCATGACACCCTCTATCTAAGAGGTAAAGATCTAGTTGCTCAAGATATGACTGAAAAGTCCTCCAGCAGGGACTCCTGGTGGAAGAAGAGGTCCTGAGCAGGCAGGCAGGGATCTGCCCTTGATGACACTGCCTAAAAAGTCAGCGTACACTGACAGAAGAGGTGAGGCAAAGAAAAGGGCTTTAGTTGTTTCTAGACATCATATTTCTTTAGGGAAAAGAAGACAAAGCAAATATGGCAAAAACCTACTATCTGTTTAATCTCAGGGATGAACACAAAGTGATTTGTTAGACAGCTTTCATTACCTTTCCAGTTGCTTGAAATAGTTCTTAATTAAAAATGGATTTTTAATACAATTGGAGTGACCTATGGACTGTGGCTAACAGCAATACCGTAATATTCTTGCATCAATGCCAAAGATGGGCGGTGTTGATAATGGGGGAGTATGGGAAAAGTGTGCCAAATGTACACTATGGACCATGGTTGGTGGTAAGAGTCTGATGTTATTATCTCATCATCTGTAACAAATGTTCCACCACGGTGTGGTGTGTAGGTGAAGGGGTGTAGGATGGGAATTCTACACATGTGCATGGTTGCTTTGTAAATTCACAACCTCTGTAATAAAAATATATCTTTTAAAAATAAGGTGGGTTGGGGGAAAAATACACCAAATGTCAGATAGGGACTATAGTTAGTAGTAATATTTTGATGATATTCTTTCATAATTTGTAACAAATGTTTCACAACAATACAAGGTGTTGGTGGTGGGGTAAGGTATGGGACCCCTGTATGATGTTATGCATGTTTGTTTTGTAAGTTCACAACTTTTACTATATGCTTATTGTTTATGTATGTTCATGTATGAATGATATACTTCAATAAAATTTTTTAAAATGCATTTTTTTGCTCTAATGATTGAAATGATGAATGCACAACTGAGTATACCAAATACCATTGACTGTACACTTTGGATGGATTTATGCTTTATTAATAAGTATCAATAAATTGAATTATTTAAAAAAATAAATAAATGTATTTCTTAAAAGTGAAAGTAATCTTAAGCTATGTGAATTAGAAATATAGCATCTATAAGAAAAGGAAAGCTCTGAAATGACCAGCCCACACCTAAAGTACTGTGTTCAATCTGGACACCAGACTTTAAAGTGACAGCGACCAGGAAGGTAAAGGACCTGGAAAGAGCAACATATGATGAAGAGCTGAAGGAAGAACACAAACCATTTGGCTTGGATACCAGTATTCTTAGCGAATATGAGAGTTCTCCCAAAATTCTTCAGGAGCTGTATTACAAAGCAAGGATCAAGCTGCCTGTGGCTCCAGAAGTAGAACAGAGTCAAAGTGGCAGGGAGATCTATTTCAGCCATGTAGCACCTCCTAAAAACCAGAACTGTCTGGAAACTAAGCAGGCTGTCTCCAGGGTAGCGAATATCTGGCAATGGAGGGGTCAGGAGACTGTACAATGGCACACCTGGGGTTGTAAAGCAGTGATTGTTTTTGTTCACAGATCCTCATAAGAATGTGATAATATTGGACACCCTTCTACTCTCAGAAAGATGAAAAATGTACAATAACATAAATATTTGCAAATAGCCACGTCAAGAGGCTCCTACATAAGAAGTCTTTTACTAAGGCATCTCTCACTGAACAAACATTTGTTGAGCAAGGCACTACAGGGATTTAGAGCTGTACTTTCTTTAAGGCAACCCTGCAAAGACTAACCCCTTACTCCAGCCAGATGTGGTTTTCCTTTCTCTGGATTTTCAGATGGCATTTACTGTGTTCTGCCATATTTACCTAAGTTTATCTGGTTTAAAAATTTTAAGGCTCTTGAGGGCAGTACATCCACCCTTGGTTCATTAAATCATTTTCACCTGTAATGACAAGCTATCGTGTTTGAGGTGCCAAAGGTGCATCAAATAACAGTCCTGTTTCTCAAAGAGCTCAAAATTCAGAATCAAATGCGGAATCTTGACTCTAAAAGCGACCTTGGGAACAAAACCAATACACAGCTAGCCACAATGCAAAGCTACCGATGTAGAGTGACAGGTCCCATAAGGTGAAACCGTGCTGAGAAAGCAGTTGAGGGACGTTCACAGGTAACAGGACCAGGCACCTCAGTAAGGTGCCTTCCTAAGTTTTCTATGAGCCACTTTATAACTTTTTTTTCACCCTGGCTAGGTGGTGAGCCCTTTGTATACACACTGTCCTGGCACGCTGCCCCCAGCAGAGGGCCTGGCAGGTAACAGGTGTTCAATAAATGTCTCCTGAGTGACTAAACTAGCAGACAAGAGCAGGGACACTGGACCTAGGCCTTGAAGGGTACGGATTCTGAGCTAGAAGATAAAGGGAAAAATCTTTTTCTGGAGGAAAACTCAAGTGTATTATTTAAAGAAACAATTAGGAGGTCACTTAAACAAGAGTATTTGCCTTTGTGATATTTCCACTGGGGCAAAAGTTCAAAGCTTTCTGATAGGACCCGCTCATTAGGCAGGATGGGTCTATTCATCACTGAATTTTCACGCTGGAATAAACACCTTTGCAAGCATTCAGTTAACAGAGGGTACAGCAAGGCGGCAGGTGAGAGACACCTTCCCAGGGCTCTGGCCTTCAAGCAGCCAATCATCTAGCCATTAGACAAATACATAGGTAACAATTCCCTGGAAGAACAGGTCATTGTTTTACAAACTCAGGAAGCATTGAGGAAAAGCAATTAATAAGGACGCAAGAAGGTGGAAGAATCTTGAGGAGGTGATGCAACTGAGAACTGGGGAAACAGCTACGATTTTATTCCAGACTTGACCCTGGTCCCCAGGTTCTCTCCCGTTAATCTGCCTACATAAGCTCGATGCTGGAATCCCCCACCAATGAACAAGGAGAAGGAAAGGTGCACCAAGAATACCTGGACGCGGCGTCTCCCCTGGGCGGGCTGCTTTAACCGCCGGGCAGCTGCCCTCGAGGCTGGGGATCGCCTCTCCCGGGTGGGGGTCGCCTCTCCCGGGCGGGGGTCGCCTCCCGGGTGGGGTCGCTCCCGGGCTGGGGATCGCCTCCCGGGCTGGGGTCGCCTCCCGGGGCGGGGGTCGCCTCCCGGCTGGGGTCGTCTCCCGGGCTGGGGTCGCCTCCCGGGCTGGGGTCGCCTCCCGGGCTGAGGTCGCCTCCCGGCTGAGGTCGCCACCCGGGGCGGGGATCGCCTCCCGACTGGGGTCGCCTCCGGGGCGTGGGTCGCCTCCCGGGGCGGGGATCGCCTCCCGGCTGGGGTCGCCTCCCGGCCGGGGTCGCCTCCCGGGCTGGGGTCGCCTCCCGGGTGGGGATCGCCTCTCCCGGGTGGGGGTCGCCTCCCGGCTGGGGTCGCCTCCCGGGCCGGGGGTCGCCTCCCGGCTGGGGTCGCCTCCCGGGGCGGGGATCGCCTCCGGGCCGGGGATCGCCTCCCGGGCTGGGGTCGCCTCCCGGGGCGGGGATCGCCTCCCGGGGCGGGGATCGCCTCCCGGCTGGGGTCGCCTCCCGGGCTGGGGTCGCCTCCGGGCCGGGGATCGCCTCCCGGGCTGGGGTCGCCTCCCGGGGCGGGGATCGCCTCCCGGGGCGGGGATCGCCTCCCCGCTGAGGTCGCCTCCCGGCTGGGGTCGCCTCCCGGGGCGGGGATCGCCTCCCGGCTGGGGTCGCCTCCCGGGGCGGGGATCGCCTCCCGGCTGGGGTCGCCTCCGGGGCGGGGGTCGCCTCCCGGGTGGGGATCGCCTCTCCCGGGTGGGGGTCGCCTCCCGGCTGGGGTCGCCTCCCGGGGCGGGGATCGCCTCCCGGCTGGGGTCGCCTCCCGGCTGGGCCGCCCGGCGCGGGCAGGGTCTGCTCCCCGGGGAAAGGCGGGCTCCCGCGGCGGCTGGCCCCCGGCGCCCGGCGGGACGCGGGACGCGGGATGCGCGGTGCGCGCCCACCTGGTCCACCTCGGCCACCACCTTCCGGCGGCCCCCCATCCGGAAGCGCAGCAGGTTGTAGAACTCCTCGGGGTGCCCCAGGCACTTCACGAACTCCATCCCGCGGCCGGCCTCGGTCCCAGCCCGCCTCCTCGGCTGCCGGGCGCCGTCCCCGCCTAAGAGGCCGCGCGCGCCGTCCCCGCCCCCAACCGGCCTCGGGCGCCCGCGCCACCGCCCGCGGGCTCGCCGCGAGAGCTGCCGGGGCCTGATTGGCCGGGGCCGCTCGCACCAGCCAGACGCCAGCCAATGGGCGGCGGGGGGGGCCTGGCGTGACGACGACCTCCTGCGCCTGGATTGGAGGCGAGGACGCGCCTGGCGGGCGGGACTGGCGCTCTTAAAGGGGCCGGCCTTGTCCTCCCGGCGGCGGCGGGGCCGGCTAGGGGCGGGCGGGCGCCGGTCAGCCTGGCCGGCGGGGTCGTGCCGAGACGTGGCCGGGAGGGTCTGGTCTGGCTCCTTCCTGCGGCCAGGCTGGCTTTCCACGGCCGCGCTGCGCCCCGGTGCGTGCGGGTGACCGCGGAGGAGGCGTGAGGCCCGCGGGGCGGAAAGCGTTTGACAGGCGGCCTGGAGATAAACAGTAAAAAATAAGTCATAAGCCCATAAACAAGTTAAATAAAAATTGAAAAGGCGGCCTAAAAATAAATAGTAAATAACAATAAATAAATTTAAAAATTAAGAAGGGGAGTCCCGGCCCCCCACGCGCGGCTCCCGCAGCCTCAACTGCCCTCTCTAAAAGGTTCGAGGCCGCCCTCACTGAGCCCCCACCTGTGCAGGGGGCATGGAAGTTTCCATCTCCGTCCTCCGCCCTGCTGCCCACCCCTTCCCGGCCTGTCACTCTTCTGTGACATCCCCCAGGTGTCTGCTAGGCTAACTCCTTTGTACCTAGAGTTAAGAATTAGCAAATGATTAAGATTGCTGGATCATAATATAATAGCCAAGACTTAATACCTGAAATTACAGAAACCGGCTAGAACCACCTCACCCTTTGTTGATGGTCATTCCAAACTAGGCTCATCCTTGTGTCCACCTGCCATTGTAATGCTTACTCCAGACTGGTCCTAGCTTCAGATAGGACCTGCCATTGTGAAGCTTATTCCAGATTGCTCTTACCCGTGTGCATGAACATTGCTATTGAAATGGGGGGGGGTTAAAAAGGGAGAGGAGGAGAGAGGAGGGTATGGGGAAATGGTAAACCACTCCACTCTCCCTTCTGTGAAATCCATGTTACCCCAAACTCCTCAAACTTGGGGAGATAGACTTTAGACCTCTTAGATAATCTGTTCTCCTGCTTTCTCTTTGAAACCCCTGTATCTCAGGAATTGGACTTTGAAGTGCGTGGGGCACTTTTACTCAGTATCACCTTCACCTCCTTCATTTTTGTGCAAATCTTACACCTCATATAGGAAACTTGAGTAGACATACATCTGATTACCTTACTCCCTTGCTTACAATCTTTCCATTTTAAATTCCTCAAAAGAAATGCCTTTCAAGATAAAAATCAAGGATTCCAGCACAGAATTTTAAAAAAAACAAAAACAAAACTCCTAATCATCCAAAATCTGCTCACGTGCTTTCCCTTTTTTTTTTTTTTTTTTTTTTTCCTAATTTTAGCCACTCTTCTACTTCCAACCTCTGATCCAGCCCTGGCAGCACTTGGAGTCTCCCAAAAAGGCCAGAGTACTTCACACCCCATACCTCTGCTCAGGAAAACTCTGGAATGACGTTCCCTGCTCTTTACCAGCTACCTGCTACTCCCCTCATTACAGCTCAGGGGGTATCCCTTTCTTCAAGAATCATATTTTGATGTTTCCTGGCCCCTTAGCCATCTGTTCTTCAATTAAACAAATAGTCGTTTGTGGCAGGCACTGGTAAAACAAAGATGAGTAAGATATGGTTCCTGCTTCCAAAGAGTTTATAGTCTAGACTAGGAGACAAATTTTCAATGTGATGGTGCTCATATTTATTAGAGACCAAGCTTGAATACCTTATCCAGCTCTGCAAGTCTGACTTAGGTGCCCATCCTGACAGATGGAATATACTAATGGACAGTGGCTGGCATACATATGACAAAGGAACTCCAACCCACAACTTCTGCAGCAACCAGTCCAGGTAAGCCAAATCACAACCTCTGTAGCATTTAGCCCAGAACAGTCAGGACTTGGTCAGTGACTGCCAGCTTTCCTATATTTGCCCCCATTTCCAACTCAGGACCAACGAGAGAAAACCAAATGTGCTCCCCAAACAAATCCCATAAATGTTCCCATAGAAAGGAGCTGGACTCCCATCCTGGAGAGGACCGATATGTTCACAGAGGGGCGGGAGTCTCTCCAGAGCATGGGCGGTTCCTAATAGGGGAGGACAAACCAGTGTGTCAAGTCTTCAGTGTTGTGGCAAGTAACTATGAATCTTGTCATCCAAGGAGTAAAGCCGGAGGGGGGAGGGTGTGTCACTGTGGGCCCCGAGGGGAGTGGGGGGAATAGAATAGATGGAACAGGATTATTTAGTGGGCAATGGAAATGATTTACATGATCTTGCAATGATGGACACAGGCCATGTTAAATTTCATCAAAATTTATAAAAGTATACAGTCTAAAATGTAAACCATTGCCCATGGTTAGTAGCTATGTTTCACTCTTTGTATATCAGTTGTAACAAATGTACCATCCACGTATAAAAAGGTATATGGGAAGGGGGAAAAGGGGGAGGATGTTGGGTATATGGGAGTCCCCTGTATTCTGTATGTGACTTTACTGTGACCTAAAATTTCTGTGAAAACAAAATGAAAAAAAGTAAGACACTGGGGAATAAATGGAAAAAAATGTCACTCTACATACAGGACAACAGATATTACAGTGATGAAAATGTCAAAAAAATTTTTAAATATTTTTCATTATTTTTTTAATATCCTGATCTTTTAATTTTATTTTTAATTTTTAAATTTTTATGTATTTTATTTCTTATATTTAAACCTATCATCATTATTTCATTTTCCTATTAATTGTATTTAGCTATTTTATTGGCTTCACTTTTGAAGAAGCTTTGGATCACAGAAGGGTTACAACTGGGGCAGGGGAGGAACATTGGTGTGGGGTGTCAGGGATGGGGGATACATGGGAGGGAGTTCACTTGGGCATACATATAAGGAATATAAATGTGTTCAAATGTTCACGGGGCATTGTCACAGTGGGTGGAGATTCACAGAATAACCGAGAGCATATTGAGTTCCCATCTTGGAGAGCTCTGCCACATTCTCTAATGGAACAGCAAAAGTCCCCCAAGTGCAGGGGCAATGACTGGCAAAGGAGAATGGTCCATTGATGGGCCCTTGATATTGATGACTATGCTTGTGAGCCTTTGCTCTTGAAATTGAAACTTAGCCTAGTGTTTTGGGGTACCTAAGATTTGCCTCCTGAGAGCCTCCTTTTTGCTCAAATGTGGCCTCTCTCTAAGCCAAAATCAGCATATAAATGCGTTACCTTCCCCCCAGCATGGGGCCTGACTCCCAGGGATGAGCCTCCCTGGCACCAAGGGATTAATACCAAGCACCAACTAGCAATGCAACTGGAAAAAGATTTTGAATAAAAGGGGGAAAGGTAAAGACAAATGAGTTTATATGGCTAAGAGACTTCAAAGTGAGTCGTCAGGTCATCCCAGAGGTAACACTTATGCACATCTCAACAGGATCTCATAGACTGCCAAAGTGGATACTACCCCAAATAGTGGGGCTCCTGAGGGCTCTGGAGACACCCAGGTCCTATAGTCAGGGCAGATAGCTCCGGAGTTTGGTGCCTTGCCAATGGGCCCTACTTTGGAGTTTGTGCTCCTGAGAGTGACAGAGTTGGACTCAGTTATGGCTTCCCTACACATGGCTCATCTTCCCTTCTATTTAAACCTATACTTGGTGCTGGAGCTTGTAGGTGTACATCCAAGAGACTTGAATCTTTGGGCTATGTGCCAGCTGGGCCCTGAGCCTCAGCGGAGTTGCAACACCTACTCTCCAGTTCACTGGACTCACCCAGGACAACTAGCAAGGAAGTGAGGATTGACAACCATCACACCAAGGAAACAAGAGAGCCTACAACTGCAAACAAGAGAGTCCCATCCATCGGCTGTATGGGATTGAAGCCCCCTCTCAATTAGAGGTGGAGTGGACATCACCATCCCAGAATCCTCAGGATTGGGGAATGCACTAGGGACTAGAGTGGACTTACTGGTGTTCTACTGTAGACTTATTGTGATTCTAGCAATGGAAGAAATTACAACATTGATGTGGAGACAGTGGCCACTGGAGGCTCTGGGGGCAGGGAGAGGGAAAAACAGGTGTAATATGGGGTTTTTTTTGGGACTTGGGAATCGTTCTGAATGACATTGCAATGATAGATAGAGGCCATTTTATATCTTCCCATAACCTGCAGGATTGTGTGGAGGAGAGTGTAAACTACCATGTGAACTCTGGTCCATGCTCAGTGGCAATGCCCCAGGATGCATTTATCAGTTGCAATGAATGTGCTACACTAAGGAAGGATGTTGTTTATGTGGGAGGGTGTGGGAGGTGTGGGGAGTGGGGCATACAAGAATCCCTATTTTTTTGTGTAACGTTTATGTAATCTAAGTATCTTTTAAAAAATAAAAAAATATTATTTTTAAAAATGTCCCCATAGTCCACCTCCATCTTCCACATACTAACAACACACTAACAACCTCTTTATCAGAGCATACCTAATCTGAAGCTTTCCCTTTTTTTCACTATAAAGCTTTCCCTCAAGGTCAGGGACTGTCTTTTACCTCTAACCACAATACCTTGGAAAGTGCTTGACACATAATAGGTCTCTACTACTGTTTGTTGATAAAAATACCTGAAACAGAGATTGCTTTGGAACACATGGGCAGCCACTTACCTTCCCCCTTCCTCACTTACTTCCCCATTAACCTATTGAAGCACTTGTAACACTATTGTAGTAAGTGTTTACACATCTGCCTCCTCCCATCATTTATCCTTATGTGGGTGTCCAGTGGGTACCTGGCCCTGGTTCCCCCTAAAGGAAACTGAGCCTGCAGCACACAGCCACCTGCATGCCCCAGGACACAAGTTCAATGGACAGATGGTATCTAGACTGTCATTTTCTCCAAGCTGTACAGTTCCTTCCTACGATAACACCACCAGACCCCATTTATGTAACTCTGTTATTAAATGTCTTTTTTCTGAGACCCTATAAAATGCCCCTCATTTTCCCACTCTTTGTGAAGCACTATCTTCATTCTCTGGACCACTGCCACCAGAGGAATTTCTCCTGTCTGTAAGTCCCAATAAAGCTTATGCCTGGCACAGTGCCGAGTGTGCCTTTTGGTCTTGCTGCCGCCACGAACCTGCGCTTCAGGAGCTGGGCTGTAACAACTGGCAAGCCACCATCCAGGAGACTGAGGGACACTGGCAGTAGCAGGTATGAGCTCAGGGAAGGGAGAATCCACAGGGGAAACCCCAAGTTGGCTTACAGCATCCATGAGGGGAGGGGTGGCTGCCCTCCAGGATGAGTGGAGACTGCTAAGAGAATATATGGGGATGCCCCCAAAACTCCAGCAGGTATACTGGCTGTGCTACAGCAGATAGCAAAGCAGCTGCATTTAAATAAGAAAATGGAGACTGCCAGATAACAACGGCTATAGCATGGCCCCTGTTAGGAGGCTTGCAGGTGGCTACTGAGGCAGAACAAGTGGCAAAGGCCTCTGTGTGCCATTTTGAGAAAAAGTTAAAGTTAGAAAGGGACATGTGCCTGGCACAGGCAAAGATGAAAGATTCTTTAACCTATCACCTGCACCAAGTTAATGATCATTTAGAAACCCTAGCTCATGGATATGCTTGGGCCAGGAGCCGTAGGCTGCCTCGAGTCCTGGTCCGGAGGACATTGACCATCCCTGGGTAAGACCCTAAGGCATGGGACCCCATGGACTCATCCTCAGATAAGGAAAAAGAGGAAGAATGGGGAAAAAGGGCTAGTTGTAACAAAATTTAAAAAGTAAGCCGGGGAATTAAAAATCATAATTTGTCCTGTACTTCCCCAACTTAAACCTTTAAACAGTCTTAAAATGAGGGTAATTTATCCAATTACCAGAGTTCAGTAAGTAAAGAAAAAGTCCTTAAAAGCTATGAAAAATCTCTTCTAAATTATGATTAAAACAAATTAAGCAATTATAATATATTCCAGAACCTGGCAGTCAATATGCTTTTAAGCTTATTCACAATTTTAGAGTTTTATTAAAAAAGAAAAGAAAGTTTTAGTCTTCTGTGGAGGGAGGAAAGAAAGAAGAACATTTCTTGCATAAATTGTAATTGTTCCAGTTTTATTTGGCTTAGGTGTAATCTCCCTAGGTTTATAGGATACTATTAAAATTAACTAGCATTATATGTATTAAATCCTTAAGATAATGAAAATTTTAAGTTTTTGTTTTTGTTTTTTGAGGTAGCTGGGACTGGGGATTGAACCCAGGACCTCGTACATGGGAAGCTGGTGCTCAACCACTGAGCCACATAGGCTTCCCTGAGGTAGATTTTTTCATTTGTTTTGCTTATTGTTTGTTTTTTTTTTTTTTTTTCAGGAGGCACTGGGAACAGAACCCAGGACCTCACATGTGGGAGGTGGGTACTCAACTGCTTAAGCCACATCCACTCCCTGTAAGTTTGTTTTCAATAAAATTAAGTTAAAGAGAGTGGAGGTGGCTCAAGTGATTAGGCACCTCCCTCCCACATCAAAGGTCCTGGGTTCAGCTCCTGGTGCCTCGAAAAGAAACAAGGAAGACAAACAGACACAGCAAGTGAAAAACAACGAGGAGGTGGGGAGAAATAAATAAATAAACCTTTAAAAAAAATAATAAAAATATATTTTAAAAAAATATAAGGGAAAAAAATTAAGGTCTGTCCTAAAGTGAAATGACTAGTTTTCATAGAACACAATGAGGTATATAAGACAAAACTTAAATGAATAAAAGTAAATTTCATTGGTTGCTAATTGTAATTTAACAAGCTTATTTAAAAGGAAAAGTAACTCATAAAAAGTTTGCAAAAGCATTTTCTAAAAGTATTTTAAAAGTATGTAAAAATTAAAAGAGACAGACTTTAGCATTGTCAAACTCTTGTGCATGCAAACCAGGCCCCCAGTACCCAGCATGCTGCCTCTCCATTTGAGTTATTGGCTAGGCTGGTCACTACGCACCAAAAATAATAAAAGAATCTACCACATCTCTGGATATGCTCCTGAAGTGAATGGAAAGTACGTTGCTGTTTCACATTCCTGCGACAGCTGGCGATAGCTCAATATAGCCTGATTTGCCATGGACATTGCCTCCAGACTGGCTCTGTTTCATAGTACTGTGCACCAGGCCAGTGAAATACTGGTGCCTCCCTCCAGGATCAACTGTGCTGCAGGATGCTGACTGTGTGAAGGACATACCAAGTGAAACAATAATTGCCAGAGTATTGTGAGTAGAACTTAAACAAACACAGTTGGCATTCTGGCCTGCTCCCATGGAAAGAAAACATGTATGGTGCTGCAAACCTGGATCTTAGATCTATTAACTGAAGCTCAAAAAGGAACTTGTGCATTAATTAGTATTAAGTGCTATACTTATATACTAATAAGTAAAATAATATCTCTTCTATTCTAGATCATATGAAGAATGATAATGAACATGTTAAAAGTCTTGGTAGACTTATAATTCATTTTCTAAGTTTATTTCTTCCAGAACTGGAATTTCATCCAGTTCCAACCATGGTGCCAGACCTGCCTTCCCTCAACCTCAATAGAATAGCAGAGAGTTTCACACCCTGTCAGGCAGAAACTACTGCCCTTAACCAACAGGAAGCAGCTACAGAAGAATGAACATCACTCTTAACCTCCCCCTTAAGAATAAGGATGTAAACTCTCTTGAGGGGGAAGTTGAGGCAGGTTAATACAGGATTCAGCAAAGGCGGCTGGCCAGAAAAGAAGCCTGCCAAAATCCCTAGTCCCAAGGTCCAGTTTGGAAAAAAAAAAAAAAAAAAAAAAAAGCCTCCCCATTGATTCCCTGAAAGCTGACAGGTGAAGGTAAAAAGGCAGCTAATCAGGACAGCAAATAGCTGGGGCCTTATGGGTGTCCATGTAGACTCTCCTTATGCCTAAATTAGTTTTTGATGTCATTGTAGAAAACTCAGAGAAGGGGGAAATGTGTGGTATTAGAAGCCTCCTCATAAAACTCCCCTACCTGGTACTTTGTTATCTACTAATGAAAATGTTGCTTGTATACTGTTAGTCCAGCAAGATTTATCCCTTATTGATCCCATAGCACCTTAGCCAATACCTTCAGCAGTGACCCATGCCCACAATCGGACCCAGTACTGGGCTTGCACAGACCTGCCATCCCTGGGTGTTACTGGCCTTCCTTGGACTGTCACTCCTGCAAATTGGTCAGCATGGAACACCTTGCTGACAAGGCAGACTAGGACACATCAACAAGTTTGGAACAAGCCCTTCTCATTAAATAATGTTCAATGTGGTGTATATATTCCTGATCACTCTCATAATGTCTCACAAGTTTAAAATCATATGCAAGAGCACATATGTCATATTGGTAAATTAGCTACTGATCCCATCTAACTGATTTAACTATCTCTCTTGGCCTTGGCAGCATGTCTTTATAGGCTTACTACCTTTTATTGAAGGACTCTTAGTATTCTGTTGTATGCTGTACTGTTGTTATGAAATATGAATGCAGTGTGTGTCCTATAGGCAATCCATGCTGCTGTGTGGGGGTGGATTGTGGGGATCCAGTGGGTATCTGGCCCTGGCTCCCCCAAGGGAAACTGAGCCTGCATCATGCAGGCACCTGCATGCCCCAGGACACAGTTAAAATGTAACAAACCTCCTCACAGGAAAACAATGTACAGATGGTATCTAGACTGTAATTTTCTCCAAACTGAATAGTTCCTTCCTACAATAACATCGCCAGCCCCATTTATGTACCTCTGTTATGAAATGTCTTTGTTCTGAGACCCTGTATATTGCCCCTCATTTTCCCGCCTCTTTGTGGTCCACTGTCTTCATTCTCTGGTCCACTGCCACCAGGGAGAATCTCTCCTATCCGTAAGTCCCAATAAATAAAGCTTATGTCTGATTATGTGCCGAGTGTGTCCTTTGGTCTTGCCACTGCCCCCACCCATGCCCTTCAGGAGCTGGGTTGTAACACCTTATATTCCCAAGTCCTAGCAGTTAGGAGTCATTTAAGAAATATTTATTGTATGGCAAGCCACTGAAGCCTAACATTAAATTTCAAAATTTTCACAATGTCAATTATCATGAAACTCCAACTCTTGAGGTAAATTTTTCCCCCTAGAATGTGTTGAGTACACGAATCCTACCTCTCCTTAACCTGGATCCACCTTGCATGCAGCCCCGCCCCTCTTCTGCAGTCCTGTCAAGCAAGAATCTAACAGGCACTCGGACAACAGGAGTAATCGCCAGTGTCCAACTCCCCACCACGGCTATTTCTGTACCACCATGCTACTTCCATGACACACCCCACTCTTATCTCATTCAATCCATTTTTTTAAATTAGAAGTTGTAGGTTTACAGAAAAATCATGCAGAAAATAGAGAGTTCCCACATGCCCCCCACCCCCATTCATTCACTCAGTTTAGGCTATCCATTCTCTACCTCCTTTTAGAACTAATTTGAAATGTTCTGCAGAGAGTCTATATAATTTGGACATCCTGCATTATCCTAAATTAAATATCGTAGAGGAGCATGATAGCTGTGGTTTCTATTTACATTTCCCCTTCCCAACTTGCTCTGGTATCACAACCCTTGTTTCTTGTACAGAGCCCACTCCACGAAGTTTTGGAGGGAGCCGACAGCCACCTTTACCGCCCAACTGATAGATACTTTATTATCCCCATTTACAGACTCTAGGTGAGTGGCTGGAGTCAGATGTCCAGTAAGTATTGGAACCTGCTAGAATCCAGGTCACCCAGCTCCATTTCCTGCACACACAGCCCAGCTCCACTCACAGCCCCACCCCCACCCGCTAAAGTGCATTCTGAATTGCTTTACACCGGGGACCTGGAGATCTGTCTACCACCACCCTTATCCGTTACCACTTGCACATCACACACCTGTCTAATTCTCAGATTCTCTCATGGCCTCTAGTGTTCCAGTCATCTCCACCTGTCAGCCCCCCTTGTCCTCATCAGGCCCCTCAGATTCCCAGAGGAATTATAAGCAAGTCGGCACCTGTGGCTCTCCCAAGGCAGGGAGGATAGGGCAGGCCTGAAGGTAGCTCTCTCACGTTTTGCTCTACAAGCTTTTGTATTGCTACAATCTTTTGGCATCTGTAATTTAAAAAAATAAAAAGATTCTCCTTTGTCCTCTTGACCTTCCACCATTCTCACCCTGACAACCCTCAAATCGTGAGTTAATCCAGACACCAATTTCTTTGCTGTTGTTCCTAAATTACTAGATACCCCTGGAGAAAGTCAGGAAATGGAGCCCGCCTAGATTCAACTACACTGGGCCCTCGCCACGGGCCTACAATCCTTCCCTTCAAGCCTACTTGACTCTAAATGCCCAAAATAAATGTTACAAACATTCCCCCTTCTCTTTTGTCCCCCCAAAAAACCTCACTTCCAGCAAATTTTCTCTGGACCTCTTTCTGTTACTGCCCTAGCTGTCATCTTCAAAAGCTTATGCAAATGTTATCTTTCCTGGCTTCTTTCCCTCAACTGATCACATACAAATCTTTGCATTATATTTATCTTTTAAAAAAAAAAAATCTCCTCCTTGACCCTCTCATTTCCTTTTAGGCCAAACTCCTTCAAAGTGCAGACCATTTGTCACTTCCACTCCCTCACCTCGCATCCAGCTACAAACCCCATTAGACTGGCTATCACTGTGCAAGCTGTCTCTTAAAGGCCATCATGAGCCCAAATTTGATCAACTGCAAAATTCAAAGGGCTTCTTTCTAACCCTTGTCCTCCTTCACCTCAGCATAATTCAACACGAGCAACCATCAACTTTTACCTGAAGTTCTTTGTTTCCCCTCTTAAGTTTTATGCCTCATTGGCTCTTTCTCCTCCTGCCCCTCAACACAAGACTCTGTCTAAGGTTCCATTATGGCCTCCATCACTCTCATGAGAAGCGACCACACTTGCCAACCTCATCTAACTGGTCCAAACCTGTGCCTCTAAGCCCAGCCTGTACCGTGGGGTGCCAGGCTTGCCTGTTGAGCACTTGGAGCTCAACAAGTCTCAAGGCTAATAATCTTCTCCTAGAGAAGCTGCTCTCCCCCACCCCCACCCCCAGCCCCGGTTTTCCGCACCGATCAGGGGACAGGCTCTTCAGCTCTTAGGTTCCAGGCCTCTGAGTCATCGTCAGCTTTTTCCTCCTCTACGCCAGTGTCCACACGTAATTATCTGACACCTATGGATGCCATCACTGACCCTCTCCTCCTTTCAACTCCCACGGCTGTACTTAGTGCCGCCAATTCTTGACAACTGCAACAGTGTATTTTCTTTTCTACCAATCCCAACTGGTGTAGAACCACAGGCAGGCTGTGGAGCCTCCCCATCCCACCTCCTCTTATACTCTGGACCTGCTATATTGATAGATGAGGACTTACATCTCTCCCAGAGGCTTATGCCCAGCATTTCATTATTCTTCCATTATCTCAAATAGGATGGAAAGGTGAATTTAAATCAAAAATATAAATACACACATATACATAAGTATCAGTGTCTATATATATGTGTGTGTGTGCATAAATATATTCTTCTAGATACAAATAATCTATTATTATTCAAATACTATTTTCATAGCACTGGTCTGGAAATGGGGTTTCACAAAGCAATGTAAATTAAAAAAAAAAAAAAGTGGGGATGGCCTCTGAGAAGTTGAAGGCTGTTCCCAAAGCCTCTCTGTAGCTGTAGGCCAAAAGAATTGGCACTTTAATAGGTAAAAGACCTAAGATACAACTGTGTAAAGATAAGTAAATATGGGACACAAAGAAAATATGAGGAGAGAAGGAAGGATTTAGATTAGCTATAATAAAGCATGAATGACTTAGAAATAAGAATGTGGTGGCTCTAAGGAGTTTTGTTTTGTTTTTCATAAAATTTTTACTTGAAAAACTGTTTTACAAAATGCCATTCTTCTACAATCAAAGAAACTTTCCATAGCGTACACGTAAGCTTTCTGCCTTAGACATACAGTATGACATTCAAAGGGGAGGGGTTTTAAAATAGCCACCTAACCGCAAAACCTACACCATAAGTAGTTGTTTTTGTTTTTTTTTAAGTGCCTTTAAAATACTAAAGTAATGAAATATAATTGTTGAATCTATTTGAAACTTTAAAAGTTTAAAATGATTCATATGATATGTGCAACATCACAGCTGGTACAAAACTGCCTGTATTGAAACAGAAAAACAATGCATAAGAACAGTATTCTTTGAAAAATGATTCGAAATACTGCCACTGCATCATAAGGCAAATTAGACAAGGGTGTTGACAGTATTCGGGGGATTAACAAAAGAAGCTGAATATTAAATTATTCAAACGTTTACTTTAATTTTAATGCCACTTTAAAGATAAGAGACCTCGCTGTCAAGTTAACTCAGCATCCCTTATTGCAAACTACATGTAATGTATTTTGCTCTGTATATCCTAAAATGCAAAACTAGGTTTAAGGATGTAAATTCCCATTTCCTAGGCAGAGCCTAGTTTTTCTGTTGCAATCTGGCAGCTTTGAACTTGGAATCCCTCTTGGTAGTTTCTTCTGATACACCTACAATTCTTTCCCTTCTGGAATAGTGGCTAGTGCAGGATGAGCAATGGCTGGAGGAGCTAAGGAGGGTGATAAAAATTCTTTTTCTATTACAGTTCCAGAAAAAGCCTCAGATGTTCCTGATAAGGGCAAAAGTTTCTTTTGATGATTTTGTTGTTCTGTAAGGAGTTTTTTATGCTAGCCTCAGGCAATAGTCTAAAAGATAACAGAGGGAAACGGACGTGGCTCAAGAGGTTCAGCGTCCATCTACCATATGGAGAGACCGGGGTTCGATCCCTGGTACCTCCCCATAAAAAAAATAAATAAAAAAAAGATAACAGAGAGTGGAGAGGCACCTTTGAATGCAGTGACTGGAGCATCCAGATTCAAATAATGCTCGGAAAAGTTTTGGGATCCCAATGGATTATAGTAGTGTTTTCTATGTTGTGTTCCAAGGAATAATAAAGGTAAATTAAGTTTCATGGTGGGAGCGGATGTGGCTCAAGTGGTTGAGTGCCCGCCTCACACATGGGAAGTCTGGGTGCCTCCTGAAAAGCAAAAACAAAGAAGCAAAACAAATAAATGAAAAAACCAACTCAGGAAAAAAAAAAAAAAAAAAAAAAAAAAAACGCAGAGAAGCCAATGTGGTTCAGTGGTTGAGCGCCGGCTTCCCACATTATGAGGTCCTGGGTTTAATCCCCAGCCTTGTTACCTTTTTTTTTTTTTCATGGTAAAATAAGTTTGGGAAACACTGGGTAGAGCAAAATTAAACAATTTACTGCAGGAATCCTGCATCCTTATGGGTTCCATAAAGCCCCAAGAGGGTTGGTATTTTAACTTTAGCTAGGATGCTCAAGCAATTACCATGAAACGTGCTGGCTTAAACAATGGAATTTATCAGCTATAGTTTAGGGCTTTGAGGCTAAAAGAAAGTCCAAATCAAGGCACCATCCAGGCAATGCTTTCTCCCCAAAGACTGGCGTTCTGGGGGTGACTGCCGGAAACCCTTGGCTCCTCTGTCACATGGCAAGGCACACAACAGGGTCTCCTGGTCTCTCCCTTCTTTCTGGTTTGTAGATGTCCAGCCTCTCACTTCCTGTGGTGCTGTCTGAATTTCACCCTAATAAAGGATTCCCGTGACAGGAGTAAGACCCATCCTGATTGAGGTGGCCGCACCTTAACTGAAGTGACCTCATCAAAAGGTCCTTCTCGCAGTCCTGAGAGGGAAATTTATAGCCCTAAATGCCTATATTAAAAAACAAGAAAGAGCTAAACTCAAAGATTTAACTGAACAACTAGAGAAACTAGGAAAAGAACAGCAAACCAATCCCAAAGCAAAAAGAAGGAAAGAAATAATAAAGATTAGAGCAGAAATAAATGAAAATGAGAACAGAAAAACAATAGAGAAAATCAACAAAACCAAAAGCTGGTTCTTTGAGAAGATCAATAAAATTGACAAACCCCTCGCTAGACTAACAATGGAAAAAGAGAGAAGATGCAAATAAATACAATCAGAAATAAAAGGGGAGAAGTTACATATGACCTCACAGAAATAAAAAGAATCATAAGAGAATATTATGAGAAACTATGTGTTAACAAACTAGACAACCTAGATGAAATGGACAAATTTCTAGAAACATACAACCAAACTACACTGACACAACAAGAAATACAAGAACTTAACAAACCAATCACATTTAAGGAGATTGAATCCGTCATCAAAAATCTCCCAGCAAAGAAAAGTCCAGGACCAGATGGCTTCCCAGGTGAGTTCTACCAAGCATTTCTAAAAGAACTAACACCAAACCTGTTTAAACTCTTCCAAAAAATTGAAGAGGAGGGAAAATGACCCAACACATTTTATGAAGCCAACATCACCCTAATACCAAAGCCAGATAAAGATTCCACAAGAAAAGAAAATTACAGACCAATCTCTCTAATGAACATAGATGTAAAAATTCTCAACAAAATACTTGCAAATCGAATCCAACAGCATATCAAAAGAATTATACATCACAACCAAGTGGGATTTATTCCTGGTATGCAAGGATGGTTCAACATAAGAAAATCAATCAATGTAATACACCACATTAACAAATTGAAGGAAAAAAACCACATGATCATCTCAATAGATGCAGAAAAGGCATTCGACCAAATCCAACATCCTTTTTTTTGATAAAAATACTTCAAAAGATAGGAATAAAAGGAAAATTCCTCAATATGATAAAAGGCATATATGAAAAACCCACAGCCAACATCATACTCAATGGGGAAAGGTTGAAAACTTTCCCTCTAAGATCAGGAACAAGACAAGGATGCCCACTGTCACCACTGTTATTCAACATTGTACTAGAAGTTCTAGCTAGGGCAATTAGACAAGACAAAAAAATTAAAGGCGTCCAAATAGGAAAAGAGGAAGTAAAACTCTGTTTGCGGATGACATGATCCTGTATTTAGAAAATCCTGAAGTATCCACAACAAAGCTACTTGAACTAATAAATGAGTTCAGCAAAGTGGCAGGATACAAGATCAACACGCAAAAATCAGTAATGTTTTTGTACACTAGTACTGAACAATCTGAGGAGGAAATCAGAGGAAAATTCCATTTTCAATAGCAACAAAAAGACTCAAATACCTAGGAGTTAATTTAACCAAAGAAGTACAGGACCTATATGCAGAAAACTACAAAACAATGCTAAAAGAAATTTAAAAAGACCTAAACAAATGGAAAGACATTCCGTGTTCATGGATTGGAAGAATAAATATCGTGAAGATGTCAATCTTGCCCAAACTGATTTATAGATTCAATGCAATACCAATCAAAATCCCAACAGCTTAGTTTACAGAATTAGAGAAGGCAATTACCAAATTCATCTGGAAGGGTAAGTGCACCCAAATAGACAGAAGCATTCTAAGAAAGAAGAGCAATGTGGGAGGAATTTCACTGCCTGACCGTGAAACATTACAAAGCTACAGTGGTCAAAACTGCATGGTACTGGCATAAAGATAGACACATCGATCAGTGGAATAGAATTGAGAATCCAGAAATATACCCTCACCTATACAGTCAACTGGTTTTTGACAAACCTACCAAGCCCACGCTAATGGGAAAAAACAGTCTCTTCAACAAATGGTGTTGGGAGAACTGGATATCTATAACCAAAAGAATGAAAGAGGACCCCTATCTCACCCCCTATACAAGAATCAACTCAAAATGGATCAAAGATCTAAATATAAAAGCCAGGACCATAAAACTACTAGAAGAAAATGTAGGGAAACATCTTCAAGACCTTGTAGTAGGTGGTGGTTTCTTGGACCTTACACCCAAAGTACGTGCAACAAAAGTAGATAAATGGGACCTCCTCAAAATTAAACACTTTTGCACCTCCCAGGACTTTGTCAGAAGGGTGAAAAGGCAGCCAACTCAATGGGAAAAAATATTTGGAAGTCACATATCTGATAAGGGTTTAATATCCAGGATATATAAAGAGATGTTACAACTCAACAATAAAAAGACAAATGACCCAATTAAAAAATGGGCCAAAGACTTGAATAGACATTTCTCCAAAGAAGAAATACAAATGGCAAAAAAACACATGAAGAAATGCTCAACATCACTCATGATTAGGGAAATGCAAATCAAAACTACAATGAGATATCATTTCACACCTATCAGAATGGCCACTATTAAAAAGACAGAGAACTACAAGTGTTGGAGAGGATGTGGAGAGATAGGAACACTTCTTCACTGTTGGTGGGAATGCAGGATGGTACAACCACTGTGGAGGACTGTTTAGCAGTTCCTAAAGAAGTTGAATATAGACTTGCCACGTGACCCTGCAATACCACTACTGGGTATATACCCAGAAGAACTGAGAGCAGGGACACGAACAGACATCTGCACACTGATGTTCATAGCCACGTTATTCACCATTGCCAAAAGCTGGAAACAACCCAGGTGTCCATCAACAGATGAATGGATAAACAAACTGTGGTCTATTCACACGATGGAATATTATGCAGCTGTAAGAAGAAATGAAGTCGTAAAGCATATGGCAACATGGATGACCCTGGAGGACATTATGTTGAGTGAAGCAAGCCAGACACAAAAGGACAAATACTGTATGAATGCATTACTAGGAACCAAATATATTGTGTAATATATTGTTTGATTCAAAAAAAAATTTTTTTATATGTATCCATTACATTTAATTGAGAAATGTATACATTTATTCATCGATGTTTACTTTTTAGTTTTTAATTGTTTATATTTTCAATTATTAAATGTACAAAATAAAGTTAAAAAAAAATACTAAAAAAAAAATACTAAAAAAAAAGGCATCTTGACCACCGTTTGGAAAAAACAGACTTGGGCAAATGTTGCTGTATAGAGAATGACAATTCTGGTTGTTTGGAGTTTTGGGTATTTTGGATTCTGTATAAACAGGCATATGTTGCAGGAGATGAGATGTCTCCTTAAATGAGGTAATCTATGTGAAATAACTAATGTGCGTGTATGGGAAAAAGGTGTAATTGTAAATATATGAACCTTGACTATTGTTGAATCCTAACCTTGTCACCGCATTCGTTTCCCCAGCCTTGTAATTTCCTGACAGCAGTTCAGGACCATGCTGCAAAGCATGGGAATGCAGGAAGTCAGAGCAATCGTTCTGGTTTTACATGGTGGCCTTCCATGGTTTTCATATATGAGCAGCTTTTCCTTTCAATAATGGGATGCCTGCTTCTTTTCTCTAGGATAGCCTCTTTTATTTTGCCTATTAATCACAGATGGTTTCTATTTAAGGACCTCTTTTTTGATCCTGATCTTGGGTGTACATTTTTCTTCTGGACACTCAATAAGATTTTTAAAATATCATTAAGTTGAACTTACAGAAATTTTAAAAACCTTTTTTCAGCTATGCATTTGATATTATTTCCCTGTCCAATGCTATTATTTTATACTATTTCCTTTTCCTCAAATTGAATAATCAAATGTTTTTTCTTCCCCAGCCATGTCTCTTCAGATATTATGATGTTAAATTTAATCCTTGATTCTGAGAAATATTGCAGAGTTGATCTACCTCAGATATTTTCTACATCATTTAAGAAAATTGTACAGAACCTCATGTAATTAATTTTTTCCCTTTGATATTCAAAAATTATTTATTCTATGTAAAAAAAAATCCAACCAAATTTTGCATTTGGGCCTTTGCCACTGTACAAAAATCGAAAATGCTTCTTACCACTAAATAGTCTAATTTTGCCTTTTGATTAAACATTTCTTTTTAGTCTTATGATTGGTTGGGTGGTCTACATCTGTGGTTTCAAACTTGCAGGCCATGAATTCCAGTGGGTCACAGAGTTACTTCATGAGGCCACATACCTACCAAGTATTGTCTGTAGATTGAATAAATCATGTCTTCAATACCCATGGATTAGCAATTTTTTAAATCTAAGTTGACACTTGAATTATTTGAAAGCATTGTTAAACTCATAGGAGTTTGCTTTTTATGTATTTTCTCAATAAAAAGTTAATAAATTATTAAAAAAAAAAAAAAAAAAAAAAAAGGTCCTTGTCACAGTGGGTTCACATCCACAGGGATGAACTAAATTTAAGAACATGCTTTTCTAGGGTACATACAGCTTCAAACCACACAACGGGTTGTAGCATGCGGTATTTCTCAAACTTACTTCATTACAGAATCCTTCATCCCTGAGACATAATGAGTGACTGTTTTTCCTTGGATCATACTTGGAGAGCTGGTGGATCAAAGGAAACTTGGCTACCTTGAGGGACATACCCCTAATGCTCAAGGTGTCGCCAGCCAGGTCTCTGTCAACGCCCTGTGCAGCTGCCGCAGCCAACAGTGAGGGGGCTGCAGCACAGGGGCAATAAAACGAGTGCCCGGCTCCAGCCCTGGTGAGCTATGCAATCTCAGGCAACTTCCTCAGCTGCCCTGGACCTCAGTGTCCTCCGCATAAAATGAGTGCACACCTGTCTTCACGGGCTGTTGTGCAGATGACGTGGCAAGCACTAGGCTAAGCGCTTCACAATGCATATTAACTGTCCTACAAATTCCAGGTCTGGCATTAAGCGGCTTTTTTCACATTGTCAACTCTTGATGACTTAAAACAGACAAGAGTAAAGCAAAGTCAGAAATAGCCGCTGTTTTCAACTTCACTCACAAATCAACGTCTCCATCTGCCAGGCACTGGGGCATCAGAAGTCGGTCTCTGCCTAATATCCCGCTGGTCTTCCTCCAGTGCCACTCACCTACGGTCAGAAGAGCGGTTCTGAGCTTTGCCCCTTCTCCCTGCCCCATGCCCTCTAGGTGGACGGGCTCATCCGGCCAATTCAGCAAGCCCTACAAGGCCACCTTCACGAAGGGCTCAGCTATTGAAGAGCTCAGTGAAAGTTTAAGAACCTTTACTGCCAAATAACGAAGACAACAGAAAATAATGAAGACCTTTATTTTCATGTCACTGTCTTAATTCCATGTAGCCACTGCTAATGGAACCTAACAGAAGAGTTCTCTACAATCCCTGATTCCAGAATTGCTCGACATAACAAATATATCACCTTGAAGAGTTAAACAAGTAACTTTTTCTAAAGCCCACTGGTGCCCCAAGGAAGGTGGCCAGCTCCTTGGTCTCCCCTTTTCCCACCCTTTTCTCTCTGACCTTGGTGTCTCCATCCAACGGCAAAGGATTCAGGCTTGCTCTTATGCTGCTATAGCCTCATCCCAAGGTCCCTCCAAGGTCAAGAAGAAAGAAAATTACGTTTTCCTATTTCCCAAAACGGAGAGCCACAAAACCAAAGTTTCAAAAACAAAAAACAATCGAAGCAATCTTGGGAATACAGCTACTTTACCTATGCTTACATTTTCACTGCCCCATTGGAGTTCCGAGAGACTTCTCCTTTAACCGTCATCATGATTTTTCTCATCATTCAGAGTGGTAGAATTAGACAGGAAGAATTAAGCAAAACTAAAAGAAAAAAAAAAAGCTAGCCCTATGAAAAATCTGCCTGAGACGTAACCCCAAGGAGATGAACACAACAGTACTGACCTTCCCTGCCTACCTTCCCCTCTGATTCCTGTCCACACACTCCTTTCTAGATCCTTGGGCATCACAGTTCCCTAAAGGCCAAGGTTCCAGGAAGAAGGGTCCCGAGGGCCTTGGGGGAGCTGGAGCTGCTCCGGCTCCTCGGGGGGCAACCTGGGCTGGCACTGCGGGCACCACCAGGTGAGCCTCTGGAACCCACCTGGGGGCCCCAAGGCCGCCTTCATGACTTGGTGCCCGGCAGGGCAGTGCTCTTTCTGGTAGATCTGCGTGTGCTGCTGTCTGCCCTGGAACTTTTCCTGAAGCCAGCCGGTACTGAACTCCACCACATGATCCACAAGGGACTCAACGCTGGAAGGACTTAAGAGGGAACCAAGAGAAAGCGGATGGATGCCAGCTCTGTACAAGGCTTCATTCTTGATGATATTCCCTGAAATAAAGAAAGGAGAGGGTAGGAGAAGGAAAAGGGACACATGCCACATGAATCCGGCCAAAAAAGCTAACAGAGCACCCAGAAGCCTGTGAGATGCCAGCAGTACACTAGGAGAGCCTGGAGTCAGCTGTCACTTACTGCGGGTCGTGGGCAAGTCATTCAGTCGCCGTCAGTTTCTGCCTGTAAAATAGGTTTGATAATACCTGCCTTTAAGGCTGATGTGAAGATGAAATTAAACCGAAGTCACAGATCGTGTTATAGTAAAGTGGTTATAAAAAGGGGCTCTGGAAGCTGACTGCTTGGATTTAAATTCCAGCTCAACCAGATCCTAGCTACGTGATGCTGGCAAGTTCCTCAGCCTCTTTAAGCTTCAGTTCCCTCTTTGGTAAAATAGGGATAGTTGATCTGGGTCTTGTGAGCAACAAAGGAAAATTCACAAAAAAGTGCCAAGCCCGGTGGCCGGTACGTGGAGAGTACTCAGTCCATATGAGCTCTTATTATTTAAAATATCAAGCTTAATGCCTAAAACATAGCAAGTATTTAGGATATATCATTTAACATTTTTCCACTCCTGTCTCATTTTTGACCAAGCCAACCCGGAGTCCTAACTACCAGAATCAACCTCTCTCCAAAACGTTCCAACAATCCTTTTTCAACTTCCACCCTGCCTTCATCACAGTCTGTCTTAAGTTATGGTGAGCTGAGTGCACTAACGATGACCTCCTCAAAGAGAGAAGGCAAACTCGGCAGCCACGCTTCTGCAGAGGGCGAGTGGTCAGTACCTTTGGAGTCAACGGATGAATGAAATTACTCTTTCCACGAGTCTCATAATTACACTCCTGGCTATACCACAAAACCCCAAGTTCACTATCCGAGTCCCAGGATTCATACTGCAGTTACTCTACTTTCCAGCAATGCCCCCGGGTGGGCTCTGCTTTGGGCTCCTCATCTGAACTTAACAAGTACCCACCCGAAACCTCGTGACAAGCATTGCTGCTGTGTGCCGCGTGACCTCTTGCTATCTACACCCAAAAGGCCACTTCCGGAAGCCTCGCTGTCCCCCAGGGCACAGAGACTCCCCCAGCCCTGACTTGAGAATGCAAGGCCAGGGTCTGGTGGGCCACAGGCCCTCCCCGCGCCCTCGGGAGCTGTGCCTGCAGTCGGGTGCCTTGGAGAGAGGTAGCGCCGAGGCCGCCGACCCACCTACCGCTCAGCAGCCAACTACGTCTGCACTCGTTCTCCTGCCTCGGGCAGTGAGAACAGCACACCCTGGTAGTCCAGCTAAACAGCTTTGAGGGAGCCTACTCGTGTCCTCACGTCTTATTTGATCCTGACGTAGACTTGACATCTCTCTGTGCTCTGACCAGCAAGAAGCTCCATCTGTCCAGGAGCGATACCCATTAGCAAATGTACTACTCTGAATTAGCAAATTTCACTACTTCCAGGTCCTGGCAGACACTGATCAAGCACCTCCAACATGCCAGGCCCCAGGGCCAGGCACGGGCAGAAACATGGATGTGTGAGAAATGACCTCTGACCTCTAGGGCAGGTTTAGCCTGATGATGCAATTAGGCAGTGAGTTCTGAAGCCAGGAGTGAAGGTAGAAATTGCCGAATCTAAATCCCTTGGTTTTAAAATGAGGGAAATAAAGCTAAAGAGATTAAGGAACCTCCTCAAGACCAAAGAGTACAGGCACAAGTAGAGCTGGGTCTCAGGTGTCGTGACTCCAGACAAGTGACTTTTCTCTTGGCCACCGCTCTGGGGCTTCCCCTTTCTCAGACTCGTACCTAAACCTGAGAAGTATCTTTGGTCCAGGAGTGTATAGCAGACAGGCTGGTTCTGGCCCAGAGCCCGCAAGGCGTGTCCTCGATGGAACTCTTCAGACAAGATGTCAGAGGTGGGTCTGACCACTGGGTGAGAGCTCCAAGACATCTGACAATTATAAAATGCCAGGAAGCCACCACTGCTGAAGTACAGGACCAACCTGGGAAGACAGAGAAGATCGTAAGTGCATACAGCAGCCACAGTTTAGTCAGGATTAACCTGGAGAGGCAAAGGTTTCAAAAGAGAAGAGAGAGCTTTACCAGAATCATAAAAACCTCAGGACTAAATGGAGTGATTAGAAAATATATACAGGGAAGCGGATGTGGCTCAAGTGATTGGGCTCCCGTCTACCATATAGGAGGTCCAAGGTTCAATTCCCTGGGCCTCCTGGTGAAAAGCAAGCCGGCCCACGCAGAGTGCTGGCCCACGCAGAGTGCTGGCCTGCATGGAGAGCTGGCGCAGCAAGATGACGCAACAAAGAGACACAGAAGAGAGACAGTGAGCGATGCAGCCGACCAGGGAGCTGAGGTGGCGCAAGAGACGGAGCCCCTCTCTCCACTCCGGAAGGTCCCAGGATCGGTTCCCGGTGCCGCCTAAAGAGTAGACAAGCAGACACAGAAGAACACACAGAGAGCAGACAGCGAATGCAAAAAACAGCGGGGGGTGGGTGGGGGTGGGTGTTGGAGAAATAAATAAATCTTTAAAAAAGTATATACAGGGAACAGATGTGGCTCAAGCAGGTGAGCGCCCGCCTCCCACACGGGGGTCCTGGTTCAGTTTTGGTGTCTCCTAAAGAAAACAAACAAACAATGAGCAAAAAAATGAGCAGACAACAAGCAAAAACAATGAGTAGAAAACAAGCAAAAACAACGAGCAGACAACGAGCAAAAAAAACCAAACAAGCAGACGAGCAAAAACGAACAAGCAAAAATGAATGAGCAAACAAGCAAACAGATGAGGGAGCCAACTCAGGGGAGGAAATGTGGCTCAGTAGTTGAGCACTGGCTTCCTGCATATGAGGTCCTGGGTTCAATTCCTGGTCCCGGTACATCAAAAAAAACAAATACACACACACACACACATTTTCCTGAGTATAGCAATACAAGTTCACAGAAGTAAATTTGGAAAATATGAAAAAGCATAGCACTCAGGGCGTGCAGGGAGTGTGACGACCTAAAAAAAAAAAAAACAAAACAGGGTTCTGTTGGGAAGGAGAAGGAGACGGACGTCAGGGTGACATCACACAGTCCCAGGCAAGATTTACCAAAAAGGACACACTCCATGGGATTGTGGGCAGATGGCCAGAGTGGGAAGCCCCAGGAACCAGTCCCTCCACCTTAACAACTATTAAACAGACATGAACTGAATCAACGATTTCAAAACTCCAGAGGACAGCAGAACACAGTACAACACCCAGGGAAGAAAGAAGAGGCTGGTAAATTAGGGCAGACACCAGGAGACTGCTCTCCACACTCGGGCCGGTATTGATGCCCCTCCGCCACCCTCACGGCAGGCCGCGCAGGGGTGCAGCCCATGGCATTGATTACTGGTCCCAGAAAGGGACACAAAGATCCAGGGTGGACACAGGCCGACGGCTGACCGCGGCTTTTGATTAGCAACTTCAGATGGCTGGGGGCTCAGCTCTGAGGGTGGCCACTGTTGCAGCCCACCCAGACAAAGGCAGAGGTGGAGGCTTAAAGGCAGAGCTGCACAAGACCGGTGGAGGCTGCATCTGCTGGGCAGGTCAAGAAAGCACGGCTCTGGGGAGTGGATGGAACTCCTGGTCCCCTTTTTGGTCCCTCCCTCACCCCCTTCCAGGTCTGGAGCAGGCTGGCAGCCCCTTTCTGGGTTCCTGGCCTGTCCCAGACGGGAAAGACAAGCTGGGCAACGCCACTCTGGCGTGCCCCCCTCCTCCCAGAATCTGCCCCCACCCCAAGGCAAATGCAGCTTGAGACAAGGAAAGAGCAGCAGCAGACAACCTGGGGCAAAGCTTACCTGCTTTACTCCAGCAGTGCCATGCCTGGAAGGGGAGAAGGTCCGTCTCCTGGGAGGTAGAGGGGGCATTCAAACTCCTGTCAACAGGGGACGTCCTAAGCTGGCAAGTGCAAATCAGGACAAGACATGGGCCCAAAAAGATGGGGAGGACCCTGCACTCACCTTGAAGGGGCCTTCCTCACAGGAGGGCTGACACCCAAGAAAAGCTGTCCCATCACCAGTGGGTTACAGTCTCAAGAAGCAGAATCTCAGGGAATAAATCCCACTGTTAACCTTTACAAATATTAAAATGTACAGTGAGCAAAAGATTATAAGACAAAAAAGAAACAGGAAATGATGGCTCATCCAAAAGAAAGAGATAAAAATTCAGAAATACCAATAAAGAGGACCAAACTGTGGAGATACCAGATAAAGACTTTTAAAAAATGATCTTCGATATGCTCAAGGAGATGAAGGAAAATACAGAGAAAGAAGTAAAAGACACCTAGAAAACATACCATTGATTGTACAATTTGGATGAATTGTATGCTTTATTAATACGTATCAATAAAATGGATTTGTTAAAAAAACAAAAAAAGTTATCCAGAAAACAATGAATGAACAATATGAGAATCTCAATAAAGAGATGGAAATTTTACAAAGGAACCAAATAGAACTACTCAAGCTGAAGTCCACGGGAACGGAAAGGAAAAATTCCCAGGAGGGTTTCAACAGCAGATTGGAGCTGGCCGAAGAAAGCATCAGCAAACTTGAAAGCAAGACAATTGAAACAAGTCAGGCTGAGGAGAAGAAAAAAGAATTATAAAAAAACAAAAGTAGCCTGAGAGACCTCTGGGACATCATCAAGGGTAGCCATATATGCGTTATGGGGCCCCAAAAAGAAAGAAAGGGGCATAAGGAATATTCAAAGATATAATAACAGAAAATTCCCTACACTCAGCAGAAGAATGGATATTTGCATTCAAGAAGCCCAGAGAAAACCAAATAGGATAAACTTGAGGAAAAATACACTTAATCACATATTGATCAAGCTGTCGAGTGCAAAGGGCGAGAAGAGAGTTCTGAAAGCTGCAGGAGAAAAGCAATGTGTTCCATACAAGGGAGGCCAATTAGATTAAGTACGGATTTCTCATCAGAAACCACAGAAGCAAGAAGGCGGTGGGTTGAAATACCTGAAGTGCTGAAAGAAAACAACTGCCGGCCAAGAATCTTATATCCAGTGAGACTTTCTTTCAACAATGAGGGAGAGATTAAGATATTCCCAAATAGACAAAAGCGGAGGGACTTTGCCAGCGCGAGACCTGCCCTATAAGCAATGCTAAAGGGGGATCTTCAGACTGAAAGGAAAGGTCGCCAGACAGTAGTTCAAAGCAGCGTAAAGAAATAAAGACCTATGGTAAAGGTAACCATTTGGGGAATTATAAATCCAGTACTATTATATTGTATTATTTGGGTATGTAACTCCTCTTCTTACTCATTAATAAATGAAAATGCATAAAAAGTAATGATAAATCTATGGTTTTTGAGATACAATGTACCAAGATATCATCTTAACAAGTACAAAGAAACATGGGGAATGGAAGAGCATAGAAACAGTGCGTGAGAATGATATTGAGGTCAAGTTGCTATCAAATCAAATATGATTGTTATATATTTAGGATGTTAAGGCTTTTTTGTTTTTGTTTTGTTTATGAAGCAGTTTTATTGAGATATATTCACACACCATACAATCACGATGTTAAGTTTTAACTCCCTGGTAACCACAAAGAAAATTTATGAAAAATATATCCAGAGAGAAATGAGAAGGAACTCAATATAGTACAATATGAAAAATCAAATATCAAAGTAGGCATTAAAGAAAGAATTGAGGGACAAAAAAGGTCGAAGACTAAATAGCAAAATGGCAGAAGAAAAGTCTTGAATTATCAGTAGTGACTAAATATAAATGGATTAAATGCTCCAGTCAAAAGGCAGAGATTGGCAGACTGGATTAAGAAAGCATGACCCAACTATATGCTTTCTACAAGAGACTCACCTTAAAATCAAAGACATAAGTAGGCTGAGAGTGAAAGGATGGAAAAAAATATACCATGCAAGTTGTAAGCAAAAGAGAGCTGGGGTGGCTACACAAATATGAGATAAAACAGACTTTAAGTCAAAACCAGTTTCGAGGGACAAAGACAGTCATTATATACTGATAAAGAGATCAATTCAACAAGAAGCTGTAACAGTTAGAAATATATATGCACCCAACATAAGAGCCCCAAAATATATGAAGCAAATATTGACAGATTTGAAAGCAGACACTGACGGTTCTGTATTAAATAGTAGGAGATTAAATACACCACTTTCAATAACGCATAAAACGTTTAGACAGAAGTTCAATAAGGAAACACAATATTTAAACAATACTCTACATCAAGCAGGCCTAACAAATATCACCCAACAACAAAAGAGTACACATTCTTCTCAAGTGCACATGGATCATTCTCCAGGATAGACCCTATCTTAGGTCACAGAACCAATCTCAATAAATTCAAAAATACCGAAATCATACCATGTATCTTCTCTGACCACAAAGGAATGAAGCTAGAAATCAATAACAGAGGGAGAAATGGAAAATTCACAAATACATAAAATTATTTAACAACGTACTCTTAAACAACCAATGGGTTAAAGAGCAAATCATAAGGGGAATTAGACAATTTCTTGAGGCAAATGAAAATGAAGCAAAATTCAAGACTAAAGCTAGAGAAGGCTACTGCATTGTTTGATAATAAAGCTGCAATCCCGAGAAGTCCTATCCAAGTCATGGACCTTGAGGGACTGGGCGGGAAGGCAACAGAATACATAAAACAAAGACAAGGAGAAGCTATATAAAACCACAACTATACAGGGAGCTTTAATACATCTCTTCCTGAGTTTGACCTATAAGTAAACAAAAAATAAGCAATGAGAGAGAGAATCTGGTTATCAAAGCTTTTGCACTTGATGAATACACAACCTTAATTTATGTATATAAAATATAAGCAAATTTTAATAGATGCCAAAAGAAAGTTTATAGGCTGCATTCTATAACTATAATCCAATAAAAAAAATCTAGATGATAAAAAAAAAAAAGTGACACCAAACATTTAGTAATTAGTAAGTTCTCTTCCATATAAAAAGAGTATATAAAATTAAATTCTGGGAGCCGATGTAGCTCAGTGATTGAGTGTTGGCTCTCTACATCCAAGACCCCGGATTCAATCCCAGTCCCCAGTACCACAAAAAAAAAAATTTAAATTTTTTCTGGAAGACCAGTAAACTAGATAAGGCTCTGGCAAGTCTAATAAAAGGGGGAAAGAGGGGAGAAGGCAAAATATAAAACATATATAACAAAATAAAATATAAAATATATAAATTAAGAATAAGAAAGGAGACCTACTTGGCAAGAAGAGATTAAAAAGATAAGGGAATAAAAATAAAAAAGATAAGGGTATGGATCGTGTTAATTCTATGACAATAAATCTGAAAACCTAGGGATGAGCCTGTTTAGCCTAAGGGCAATCAATTCTCCTAACTAGCAATTAATTCGGGAATTAGCAGTGACCCAACTTAAGGCAAGGAAAGCTTTGCAGAGGGTTTCTGAAAAAGCTCTTCCTTGCTCGCTGGGACTCTCGGAAGCGACCCTCTCTTCCCCGGTTCTTTTCTGGTGTAGCTATAAACTGCTGATACAATGCACAGGAAGCTACCAGAGCAGGAGAATCACGCAGAAAACGGAGCCAGAACCTCGGAACTGAGTCAGCTCCAAAACCCGCTCTCCCTCTGGACTTCCAGTCACATGAGCCATAAAATCTCCTCACTGAGCTATTTTCACAGCCCAAAGCATCCTACTACCCTACTTCACACCGTAAATAAAGACTAAAAAAATAAAATGACAGAACTTTTAGAAAATGGAAAAGTATTTGTGTGGCTTTGGGTAGAAGGGGCCTTCTTTGGTAAGAGGGGAAATTTAAAAGCCATCAAGAAAAACTAACCATTGACTACAAAAAAATTAAAAATCCTGAAGGGCAAAGGGCATCACAAAGTCAAGGGCATACGACAGACTTGAAACAATACCGGCAATACGTACGACAAACATTAAAAGATGTAATATCCAAAAGTGCTTGCAAATTGACTTAAAAAAGCAGACAACTCAAAGCTACCGAGAATTCAGCTAAGCTAGCTCTGTCTTAAGGTGATATAAACCTTCCGTCACAAGAGTGTCCATTCTCTTTGACCAGCAATTACTCTTCTGGGAATCTACACTAAGGAAATAATACTGAATATAGACAAGAGTTTCGTGCACAATTTAATAGATTAGAAACCGGAAAAAGTCTGTCCCTAAATCCAAAGTGCACCACCAGTCTGGACATAAAATGTTGACGTCCTCGCACACTCCAGCTGCACCTCTGTTGGCAAAGGCCTCCCCTCCTCTAAGCCATTCCCCTCTTGGGGTGCCTACTACGGGCATGTCTTCTAGCCTGCGAAGACTGCGGGCTCTCGACAGCCAGGGTCTGCCCGCCTGAGAGCGCTCCCAGGCCCAGCCCCAGCCCTGCCACCACTAAAGAGCCACGCAGCCACGCCGCCACGCCATTACCTGGGCACAGGGTCCCTCCAGTCACCCCTCTTGTTTGCTTTCTTGGCTCTGGAGAACTCGTTCATCCAAACGCTGCCAAACAAACCGAAGCTGACCTGCAGCCACCTCCCAGCGTTTCCTGCAGGGCTGTCTCCCCCCAGGCACTCGGAACCGTCTTCTCCTTTGGGAGCGACAAGCTCCATGGACCTTAAGGACTGGTCGGAGATTTTCCGTCCATTGGGCTCCACGGTCTGTTTTCGGGTCCCAGCCTCTTCCTTCCTCACTCCTTTTCGCAGAGGCTCTGACAGGGGGTTGTTTCCAGAGGGCCCCATTTCGTCATCTGTATCAAATCTAAGGAATAATTTCTTCCCATGGACCTAGAAATAAAATGAACAGAGATCTAAGTCTTACACACCAAGGAAGACCAGCTGAGCTTATCCAGACAACTATTCTAGTGCAGGTTTCTCCCTTCTTGCCTCTCCCATGAAGTTTTCCCAGAATGTATCTGATTATTTTGGCCCTGCCTTTTGCTTTTTGCTCCAATTATATGGGCAAGTTAGAACATGGTTTTCCAAGCAACTGGATGTAAGTGGAAGAACTAGATTAGTAACTAAATAGATCCATCCCAGAGAGAGAAGAGCCATCCTAGGAGACCTGAAGCAAACTGCTCCCGTTTTTCCATGGATTATCTAAGAAATAAATGCAAACTGTCATTCTTCTATTCAAATTGTAATAATTTTTTCTTTGCTACAATAATCAGCAAGCATGCAAAAAGTGATAGCAGCTAAAGACTCCACATTGCAAAGTTTGGCACCACTCACCACTCCCCTGCAAAATGGACTTAATAGAAGTAACGGCCGCAGAGAACTCAAATAAATGAGATCAATAAAAATGCAATCCTGACACAAAAACTGATCAATGAATCAAACTACCACTGTAACATGTATAAGGAAAAGAACTCACCTCATCCCAATGAAAGTGATTTCAGTAAAATGAAAACGGGAAGTATTTGTAAAATAATGTTCCAGCTGTTTTGTATTTTATTTCATATTGCTAAGCTCTGGTATGTAATTTGTGTATGGCCTGATTCCAGAATGAGTCTGTTCTGTAGAGAGACTCTACAGAAAATACTGGGTATTAATACTGGAAATGCCCATCACTCTTTTGATCACCAAAAGTACATACGTAAAGATTAGAGGTCTTCCAATATGATCTCCAATTTGTCAATTGGTACAAAAATTACACACTGTACAGTTTTTTGAAATCCTCTAATCAAAGGAGGGCATTAGCTTTCCATGATCCCAGAAAAATTTATCTGCAAAACACAGCACAGGCTGTTTTCTGCCACACATTAGAAATGGTTTAACTGAACTACAGAAAAAACCTGAGTGATGAATTAATAATCTGGCATAATAGAATGTGCTCCAGAAAATACTTTCTTGATGTAAATTCGCCAATGGTGGTATAATTCTGATGAATAGTGAATACGATTAATATCACTGAGTTTTATGTTTGGGAGTAGTTGAGGTGGGAAATTTTATGCTGTATATATACTTCCACAATTTAAAGAGAGACTAAAGATACAATGACAAATAAATGCTATACATGATCCTGGACTTGATCTAATCACAGAGGATAAAATGCCCAAAAAGATATAATTGGGACAATTGGAAAAAATGGAATAGACTGTACGCTGTCTTCCAGTGTTAAATTTCTTGAACTTCATCACTGTACTTAATGAGGTTACATAAGTATCAGTGTTCTTAGGAAACATGAAAGGAAATATTCAGTGTTCGAGAAGCATGATGTCCACAACCTACCGTCAAATAGTTATAAGATAAGTAGGTAGGAAGATAGAGAGAATGATATAACAAATGTGGCAAAAATGGTAAAAGGTGGTAAATCTGAGTATCTCGGTAGGGAAGTATATTAGAGTTCACTTTATTGATTTTGTATTATTTTTACAACTGTCCTGTAAGCTTGAAATTATTTCTAAATGAAAAGTTTTTTAAAGAGAAAAAAAAAAAAAAAAGACAGAAAAGTATGAATGGAACAGAGGTAGCTTGTAGGAAGAATCATCAACACCTCGAAGGTAAAGGTGAATATTACCTGAGCTGAACTTTGAAGGGGAGAGGAGGAGTTTCCCAGGCTGAGGTGACTCCACACAGAGGCGGAGGGGGCAGCCGTCCAATGCGAGGGAATCTTCTGATGAGACAAGCGCGTGGAACGTGTGCTTTGATCTCTGCTCCCTACCACACTAACAAGCTAGTAAAGAAGTAAAAAGCTCTAAACCCACAAGGGAAAAGAGAAGAGGAGCAGACAGGAAATGCCAAAGCCCCTCTGGCGGGCAGAAGGCAGCAGTGGTACCTGAGGCCGCAGGACGGAGAAGCGGGGAGCCCTGGCGAGGAGCGAACCCATCACCCTGTGCGCCCCAGAGAGGCCTGATTTCTGGAGGCAGCGGGAGATGTGGAGGGGGTTGAGACCTGAGGTTAAAAACGGGAGGACCGAGCCTCGTACGCTGCTGGCGGAAATATAAAATGGCACACCTGCTCTG
The DNA here is from genome assembly GCA_026826555.1 of Tolypeutes matacus. Classification (NCBI taxonomy): domain Eukaryota; kingdom Metazoa; phylum Chordata; class Mammalia; order Cingulata; family Chlamyphoridae; genus Tolypeutes; species Tolypeutes matacus. The sequence goes on along the minus strand of JAKSZT010054464.1, from coordinate 1,987,024 downwards.
GGAAACCGTCTGGCAGCTCCTCGAAAGTTGAATCACAGAGCTGCCATATGACCGAGCAGTTCTACAAGGAATAAACCCCGGAGAACTGGAAACAAACGTCCACACAAAAACCTGTATACAAAGGTTCCCAGCAGCATTATCCCTAGCAGCCAAGAAAGGCGAAAGCAGCTCTACGTCCACTAAACGGCCCATTCTGAGTGAATTATCACAGTAAAGCCTTTATCTATAGGTTTTTTTCTCTTTTTATATATATAAAAGGGGAAATTGAAGTTTCAATGTGGAGCAGGGCTTGAGCCCCACATCTCCCACCTGACCCAAACTCAGGTGGGATGAAAAATGAACAGCTGTGCAAGGACTTTACCTGCCAAGCCTTTCCCAGGCAGCGGGCAGAGGGAGGCGTCCTGCAGAAATGAGGGTGTAAATCGCGAGAGGGGTTGACCAGGACTGCAGGAGAGACTGCCGGCTGCCTCTCCAATAGCCTCCTCTGCCCTCTTCCCGGCCAAGAGCACCCACGGATGCAAGCAGCGCTGTGCCCCGCAAAACATCCATGTCTCCCAGCCTCCCTCATAGACAGGGGTGGCAGAAGCTGTCAAAGGTGGTTTCCAGAAGGGCTCTTTAAAAGGAGTCAGCCAGCGTGCAGGTCCCTTCGGCCCTTTCCCTAGAAAGCAGATGCAAGGGCTGGAGCTCTGCTTGCCATCTCATCATCATGAGGATGAGGGCAACACCACGGGAGCAAGAGCTGGAAGGGGCCTGGGCCCTGGGGATGCCGTGTGCCTGCCTCCCGACCTGCCCTGCTGGGAGAGGGAGAACAGCTCTCCCTCGCGTAAGCACAATTCCTGATATGGCAACCAGGAAGGACAGAGAAGGAAGTGCGAGGAAAACAGCTGTGCAGCAGCCCGGAGCCAAGCTCTCCCACCTCATCAGCCCACCGTGCTTCTCCGTCTTTTCCTTGCGTTTCTGCTTCTTACACCTGAAAAGCCCTTTCCTCTCCTTTTAGTCTATCTAAATGCCCCACCTTTCAAGGCCCAACTCAAGTCCCACATCCCAGGTGAAGGTTTTTGCCTCCAGGCCACAGTGACCTCATTCCCTGACTCTCGCACCCCCTTTGGGTCAGGGTCGTAATCTGGGTCTAAATCCTATGCTCTCTTCCTCCCTGTTTAGTGTCATTCAGCCATTTCACTGTAGAGATCGAGGTCTTACCTTTCCAATTGAACTCTACGTTACTAGGGGAAGGGACTGGCCGACAGGGAGAAAGCAGCCCCCTGCTCAGCACTCGCCACTCAGCCACTGTCCCGGATTCCCTGCAGCTCTGGCTCCTGCCTTGTTTACTGGGTAACAGGCTCTTCTGGCCAGCAGCCACCTGTCCACTCGGCCACGGGGACAGCATTTGCTGAGATCCAGCCCTAGCGCTGGGGAAATAATCCCTCCCTGCCCCTGCGAATCGCAGAGCCCCTCAAAGAAGCCAAACACCACTGCGGAAAGATGGCAAACCTGGAAGCCAGGGGGCCCGGGCTCAGGTCTACGTCCCCTGCTAGTAAACTTGGGCTAATTACGCCCCTTTTCTGAGTCTTCAGTGTCTAAATGTCTAAAATATGAGTGGACGGGAAGCGCCTGTGGCTCAATCAGTAGGGCTCCCGTTTACCATATGGGAGGCCCCGGGTTCGGTTCCCGGGGCCTCCTGGTGAAGGCAGGCCCGCCCGCACGGCGTGGTTAGCTGACCCAGCGAGCACAAGCAGCAAGGGGGGGATAAATGAATAAATAAATAAAATCTTTTTAAAAAATAAATAAATAAATAAAATAAAATAAAATTAAAAAATAAAATACGAGTGAAGGTCGATAAGACCTCTTCCAGTTCAAACTAAGAATGGTTTTAGAACCTGTGTGTGGGAAAGGCAAGGTGAAAGAAAGGACTAACACTTACCGAGTGCCTATTATGTGTCAGGCATAAATTTGCTTAATACCACAATTTTAACAAATAGGTGGTTTATCCCCATTTTACAGTTGAAGAAACTAGAGCTAAGAGAATAAATAACTTGCTCAAGCTCACATAGCTAAGAAGTAGCTGGGCCCATTTATTCATTCTACAAGCATTTACCATGTGCCTCCATGTGTGTGGCACACAGCTCGGTGCTAGGGACACATTGCTGATAGGACACAGCCCCTGCCCTGTTCATCTGTCTCCTCCACTCAAAAGGCAAGATAAAATCAGTGATAAGGGCCCACGAGGAATCTCTTGCCAGCCTAAAGTGGCTCAAGCCGTTGAGCACCCGCCTCCCACATGGGAGGTCCCGGGTTCAGTTCCCAATGCCTCCCAAATAAAAACAAACAAACAAAAAGCAGACAATGAGCAAAAAAAACCAAGCAAACAACGAGCAAAAAAAATGAGTGAGCAGACAACAAGCAAAAACAAATAAGCATAAAAAATAAAAAATAAAAAAAAAGAAATTAAAAAAAAATAATGAGCAGGGAGCAGATGTAGCTAAAGCAGTTGAGCACCCGTCTTCCACATGGGAGGTCCCAGGTTTGGTTCCGGGTGTCTCCTAAAGAAAAAACAGACGACTAGCAAAAAAAATAAGCAGACAACGAGCAAAAACAATGTGCAAACAGAAGAGGGAGGCGGCAGGGGTGGGAGTAGGCAGGGCAGGCTTCTCAGAGCACATGATGTCTAAGCTGAATCCAGGAGAAAAACCAGGAATTACCAGGGTAAACTGAGGGGGCAGGGATGAAGCAGAGTTGGGAGAAAAGGACAGCCTGCCCAAGCAGGGGAGCAGCATGTCAGAGCCAAGGGCAAGGAAGACTGTTGGAGGCGCTCTGGAGACTTCAGTGTGGCTGGAAGTCAGATTCGGGCAAGGTGAAAACAAGGCTAGAGGAGGAGGCAGAGTACAAAGAGCTTGGGAGCCTCTTAAGAACAGGAGAAGCTGGATTCAAACACAGAACTGAACGTTATACTCTGTCCTTAGCTTCACTGCTGGCCCCGCGGAAATCCATGGGGTTCCCCAGCCGAGGGGCACCCCCCGAGTCAGAATCTCCAGCTCGTGTACTTTTATTTTTGGGTAGTTCCACAGGCTACTGTGGTGCCCTCTCCTGCTCAGGGGCATCAGGCTGGAAGAGGAGGAGCTGTGTGCGTCCTGGCCATGAAAGTGGCAGCAGCAGATGTCTCGGGATGAAGTCCAGGGAGGCAGAGGAGGTGCATGGACTCGGCTCACCTGCGAGAGGTACCAACAACGCCGCCAGGCCGTGATGAGCTCACCTGCGTGTCCTGCAGCCACAGGGCCTGCAGGTCGCCGGGGCTGAGCTTCTTGCTGCTGCCCCCCGTCTTGACCACCTGCTGCCCCACAAAGGGGGTCACCAAGTGGTGAAACTTCCTCACTGACGGTCCTTCTGGCATTCCTGTGGGCAGAGAGGGGGGAAAGAGAGGTCAGTGACCTAGCCAGTGTTTCTGACAGGTGCCAAGGTCCAGCATTAGAGTCTCTATGGACATGGCTGGGGAGGTGGGGCCACAGGACAAAGGGCAGTGACGGCAGGTGTGGGTCAGCTCCCCAGATGTCCTCAGTGCACGGTCCCTTTCCAGTCCCCTCCTGTCTCTCTTCGTTTAGCAAAGGCTTATTAAATGCTATGCATCGTTTACTAGGCACCCTCCACTTCCACCCGGTGGCAGCTGCCACACCACCAAGCCCTTGTGACTTTCTACCTGGCCCCTGCCTCACCCCAGGCTCCCCTGCCCCCCATGCCCACCCCACATCCTTGCAACCCACCGCTGATTTACGCCCCCTTTCAGAGGAAAGATGATCAAGGTGGAGAAGGCTGTCCTTCAGCCCTGGGCCCTGTCCGCTCAGGACCACCCCTCTAGGGGGGAGATGAGATGTGGGGCACCCCGGGGAGCTCAGCGGCTGAGCACCTGCTTTGCATATGCAAGGTCCGGGCTTAAATTCCCAGCACCTCCTAAAAAATGAAAATTAAAAAATAAAACCCGGGCAATGTCCATAAATCACAAAGAGCTCTGGATCTTTCATGACAGGTACGGATAGTGGGCCATGTCACTTCAGAGCTGGAAGAGGCCTTGTCCAGCTCAAGCACAGGTAGTTATCCCCGAGTGACTGAGAAATAGCTGTGGTTCTCCTCTATCCCCAATTATCAATGGCTCCCTTCTCTCATCTGCCCCAAATCTTCCAAAGTCACCGAGAGGTGACTGCGCGAGGCACTCCGATGCTCGAGTGTCCAGCTTTGTGCAGCACGCCAAGTGGACGCAAGCTACCTGAACAGGGTTCTTCCCACACTCAGCAGAGCCTCCTTTAATCACCTGCTTCCTCCCCAGCACTACACTCGCTCTGCGCGAAAACCAGAAAAGCTCAGTGCCTGGCAAGGTGGTAGCCATTGCGTTTCAGCAATTCTAAAGAACACATTTTAAAAATCTCTGAAACTGGGTAGTCTTTGAGCCCAGGTCCTCATCGTTTAATTAGCAGCGGTTTCTCTTTCTTATCGGCCTGATTAATAAATCCTCTATCTTACAGCCTTCGCCTGGCTGAAACATGGTGAACATTCTCCCTACCAGGCCTTCCAGACCCTCGAGGGTGTCCTGACAAAACTGCCAGGAGGCCACTGCTGACCTCAACCAGTTCTCTGGGCCTTTCCGGATCATCTCCAACGACAGACGCTTCTGGAAAAGCCACTCTGTGAGCGGCACGCACCTCCACCTGGCCTCTCCCGGCAGACCCGCGGGCACGGCTCCTTCAGGCTCCCTTGCAGGGGAGGGAGCCCACCGCCGGGCCTCGGGGCCCCCAGCAGACCCCAGCTGCGGCGGGAGCCTGGGGGCAGGCCTAAAATCAAGTGACTAACAGAGTGAGCTGCCTGCTGTCCCCAGCGCTTCGGTGGTGGGGGCGCGGGGGGGAGGGCAGGGGGGAGGGCAGGGGGCGCCCCGCGGGGCCTGTGGGGAGAAGCGCAGGGAGGAGAGGAGCCCAGCCCCGGGGGCGCGCGCCCTCCAGGGGCGCGGGCGCCCCTGCTCGGCCTGCGGAGGGCACCACCCGCGACGGCCAGGGGCGCCTTCCAGCTCCCGGCGCCGGGCGGGGAGCCCCGCGGAGCCCCGCGCAGCCGTCACGCACGCCAGCGACGCCCCGGGAGCCGCGCAGGCCTCGGGGG
>JAKSZT010054464.1:1892582-1981488 GCA_026826555.1 Tolypeutes matacus | reverse complement strand
TGGGGGGAGTGGGAGAGAGAAGGGGACACCCTGGGGGTGGTGGGGGACGGGGGGAGACACTGGGGGGAATGGGAGAGAGAAGGTGACACTCTGGGGGTGGTGGGGGGAAGTTGGGACACCCTGGGGGTGGTGGGGGAGAGTGGGGAGACACTGGGGGGAGTGGGAGAGAGGGGGGGACACCCTGGGGGTGGTGGGGGAGAGTGGGGAGACACTGGGGGAGTGGGAGAAGGGGGGACATCCTGGGGGGAATGCGAGAAGGAGCCCTCACTGAGCCGGAAGGAGGCCAAACGCTCGTGGAAGGGACGGAGAGGACAGCAGAGGAAGGCACCAAAGGGGAAGGCCGGCCTCTCCGCCCTCGGCCCAGGGCTGTCGCCTCGGAACTGCTCCCCCGTCCCCTTCTAATTAAGGCCCTGGTCCTAAGCTGCCTTCCCAGTAGTCTATGCACAGCCCTGTGGTATGCCGAGAGCCCCTGACTGTGCGCTCAGGGTGGATGGTGTGGTGTGTGGGCCCTGCCACCCCCTCTCCCTGCTCACCTGCAGGACTGGGTCTCCGCACCTGCACTAGCCAACCCCCAGCTGCCTTAATGGGCCTTTAAAATGCAAAGCAGGTCACGGGCTAGCCCCTCTGTCAACTCTCCTACGTCAAAGTGTATAACACACCCCTCTAAACTCATCTACCATTTGCCCCTTTTGTTTTTTTTTTTGTTTTTTTTTTTTGTTCTTTGACAATATCTAGTTCAACATGCCTCAGGGCCTTGGCACTTGCTGTCCACTCTGGCACAGTCACTCCCCTATCATCTTCTTTGTGTAAGAAGTATTTTGTATTTGTATCTTCACAAAGGTCTTTAGAGGAACCTTTCTTTATCATTCTGTCTAAAATAGTCTTCCCAACACATCCCTTTACCCTGCTTCATTTTCCTCCTCAGCAGTGATCACCACTTGAAATTATGTTTTACTTGTTCATTTTCTCTCTCCCCCATTAGAATGTAAGCACCATGAGAGTAGGAATCTTATCAGTCTTGTTTTCCACTGTGTCCCCAACACCTAGAGCACTGACTGGCAGTTAGTAGATGCTCAATAAGTATTTGTAGCCTAAACGACTCGTTTGTGTCCCGGCTCAGCTACATGCCAGAGGTATCATCTTGGACAAGTTATGTAACACAAGGATCAGCTTTCCCATTTTAAAATGGGAAGTAATAGTAACACAGTGCTCGGTGCATAATAAGGGCTTACTGAAAGTGTGATGGCTCAACTTGTCACGTTGGTGTCCGGTTGTTTGACCAAGCAAGCACTGCCATGTCTGTTATTGTGAGAGTGTTTTCAGAGATGAATGTGCATTGATTGCAGCTATGGCTCATTGCATCTACAGTCAACAAAGGAGACTGCCCTCAGTAATGTGGGGAGTCTCCTCATCCAATCAGTTGGAAGCCTTAAAAGCCTGAACTGCCAATTTCAGAATCAGAAAGACGAATTTCTGCTTCTACTCCAGTCAACCAAATTCCCCCGAGGACTATGGACTTGCCAGACTTCAGAGTCACCTCTATTGGAGTTTCCAGGTGGAGGCCTGTCCTACAGCGTTCAGACTTGCCACACTTCAGAATAGTTTTTAGGGAAGCAGATGTGGCTCAAGCGATTGAGCTCCTGCCTAGCACATGGGAGTTCCCTTGTTCGGGTCCCAGTGCCTCCTAAAGAAGACAGTGAGCTGACGTGATGGGCAGGTGCAGCAAGCTGATGCAACAAGAGACACAAGAAGAAAAATGTAATGAGAGACACAACAAAGCAGGGAACGGAGGTAGCTCAAGCAAGTAGGCACCTCCCGCTCACATCGGAAGTCCTGGTTTTGGTTCTTGGTGCCTCTTTTTTTTTTTTTTTTAAAGATTACTTATTTACTTTTATCCATTTTTACCCCACACCCCCTGTTTTTGCTGTTTTTGCGTCAATTCACTGGGCAATTCTCTGTGTCCGTTTCCTGCCCTCTCTTCTCATCCTTCTCCTCCTGTCTTCACCGGGATTCGATCCTCGGAATCTCCAATGTGGGAGAGAGGCGTCCTACCACCTGCACCACCTTAGTTCCTGGTTTTTCGGCGCGTCTCGTCTTGGCTCTCCCTTGTGTCACTGTCCTGTTACGTCATCATCTTGCTGCGTGGCTCGGCGGGGCCTGGCAGCTCACCTGCACGCGGGGCCTTGGGGGCCCACCCGCTTGTGGGGCCTGATGGCGCACCCATGCATGGGGCCTGGTGGCCCACGCGCCTTCTAATATTTTTCTTTTTTTTCTTTTTACCAGGGATCAAACCCACGTCTCTCCATATGGGAGACGGACACCCAACCACCCGAGCCCCATCCATCCCCTGCTCTATCTCTTAAGGTTGACCAAAGATACTTCGAGTTACAGTCATTTCCCATACAGGATGGTCATATAATAAACCAGGCTTAGTTTATCCCCAGCATTCTAAAAACCAGACCTAGGGAGAAAAACTAGGTCTGGGGACACATGCATGGTTTCTAATATAGCGAATGTTTAGCCTGCCCTGATTATCACAAAATCAGGACAGCGAGAATATTTGCACCCTGGTGCCTCTTAAAGAAACAAGGAAGGTGAAAAGACACAGCAAGTGTAAACAATGAGGAGCTGGGGAGAAATAAATAAATAAAATAAAAATAAATCTTTAAAAAAAAAAAAGAATAGTTTTTCTTGGAGTTTCCAGCTTGGGGCCTGCCCTGTGGAATTTGAACTCACCAGCCACAAAGGTTGTTGCATGAGCCAGTTCCTTATAATAAATCAGTTTCTATCTATCTATCTATCTATCTATCTATCTATCTATCTATCTATCTATCTATCTATCTATCTATCATCTATCTATTTTTCTGATCTGTTCTCTTTCTCTGGAGAACTGTGACTAATACAAAAAGTTAGCTATTACTATTATCCCCAGATAGCATCACACAGAATGTGCTTAATAAATGTTGCCTTACAAAAGACAGGTACAGAGAAAAGTTGATTCGTTGCTAAATGGCAGCTCTTTGGGTGGCAGTGGTAAAGACAAGCCTTTTGGTTGATTTTTCTCAGCCTCCAGGCCTAATGAAGTAAATGTGAGAAAGAAACTGAGGTTGTCAAGAAACTCTCATAATGTTTTTAAAGGGTGAGATTTACACTTACTATTTTATATTACCTGAATGTTATTTCAATTTTCACCATAAGCAAATTTTGTTTTAAAATTATTCAGGCATCAAAGTTTTATGTCAAAGAATAAGAAAGATAAAATACTCGGCTCTTTTAAAACCAGTTCTCTAAGGAGGATGGGGAGCTGGCACTTTGCAGGAGTCTGGAGCGCCTCGGAGCAGATATCCAGGGAACTGTCCCATGGAACAGCTCCCGGCGGGCCTGGCTGAGGGGACTCGGGGAAGTACTTGCCCTTGCTCAGTGCTGGCTGCGTCCTGCTGGTGGACGGGGGGACACTGTGGTAGTCCCCTGGGCTGCTGAGGGCGGTGCACCAGAAACCTTGTACAGTGGGGATCTATTAGCTCTCACGCTCACAGCTCCAAGGCGGGGGAATGTCCAGCTCTGCAGGCGTCCGGTGGGAGAACATTGGCGGCCCCTCGTGGTGGGCGATCGCCTTTCTGCCTGGATCCCCGCAACTTCCCAGGAGGACGGGGGGTCCAAGGGCAGTCATCCGCCTTTTCTTATCGCCAGCTCAACGGCGGCACAAGGGGGTTTGGATCACCTGCTCTCCGGAACCCCTCTTGGTCGGTAAATGCATCACCAATGGTCCAGTCCCACTTTCCTTTCTCCTGCTGGGGCTCGGTTGGGTTTTCTGTCTGTCCCGTTCGGCTCTCCCAGGCCAGTTTTTGGAACCCTCAGCAATACCAGCTTCCCGAAATCCTTAGCTGCTTGTCTCCTGGAGCCCCACTGTGCTCGCTGCCGTGAGGAAGGGGCTGGCAGGTTCTGGGGGGCTGGCAGGAATTGCCCAGCCTGTCCTTGGGTGACTGTGTAGACAGCTGATTCGAGGCTGGGAGCCAAGAGCAAGTCCAGGGGCCTTGACAACCGCCCTGGGGCTCGGGGTGGGTCCTTGACCTCACGGCTAAACAGGAAGGCTTACTCTGGTCGCAACTTCTTCCGCCAAATGCCAGGACCCCAGATAGAGCTGACCTGGCCAGTTTGACAAGCACAGCCTTGCAGCCTTAGACGAAACCAGAGCCTTGGAGCAGGAATTCTTAATCTGGGGTATACGGAGACGTTTCCAGAGTTCATAAAAACCCTAAAATGGTGAATGGTGTGTAAACTCTCCGACTATGTGTACCTTTCTGGGGGAAGTGGCCACAGCTTTTGTTACGTTTTCAGAAAGGTCTGTGCTCCCCAGAAGTCAAAATAAAAAACATTAAACGAAAACCCTGCCCCAAAGAGCAGAACAGGCTTCCCTGCCCTGCTGCCTATGCAGAACCCTGCATCAAGCCTCAGAGGTATCTGAGTACCCAGCAGCCGCTCTCAAACCGCCTGGACACCTCAGTGTCACTTACAGATTTAAGGAAGCACACACAGCAGGCTCTTCCCCTGTGTGGCGCCCGGGGAGGATCCGGATGAGCTGGGATTAGCTTTCAGAGCCTGCAGGCCACTCTTCAACAGCGCCTCTTTAAGGGCATTTCTATTCTCAAAGGGGCATTGGGAATCAAAGACTGAGGACAAAGCTGGCTCGAGTGATGTGATCCGGTTTGGGGCCCCAAACTAAAGCAGCAACGAGGCCTGTTTGCTTAGGCTGTGTGGGAGCCAGTTCTGGATAATGCCTAAAGGGCACTCCTGTATTTACTTTGGCACTGGCCATGCCACCGGAATAAGTTCACTTTCCAAGGTGGGCGCTTTGAGGGGCAGTGTTCATTAGGACTTATGACCTCTGAAAATTTTTTTAGTTACTATCTGTGTGGAGTATCTTTTTCCAACTTTTCACTTTCAGCCAGTTTGTATTGCTGGGTCTAAGGTGGGTTTCTTGTAAGTAGCATATGGATGGCTCATGTTTTTTTATCCATTCTGTCAGCCTGTATCTTTTGATTGGGGAATTTAATCCATTCACATTCAATGATATTATAGATGCATTATTTACTTCCTCCATTTTATTCTTTGGTTTTCATATGTCATATCATATTTTTGTCTTTTTACTCTTGGTTATCCTTTCTGCTATTCTTTCTTCTATACTTTCCTTCAGGCCTCTCTGTCCTGTCTTTTTATTTCAGGTTCTAAGGCTTCCTTTAATATTTCCTGCAAAGGTGGATTCTTTTTTTTAAACTCTCTTAGTTTCTGTTTGTGAATATTTGATACTCACCTTCATACGTGAAGGACAGTTTTGCTGGATAAAGAATTCTCAGCTGGCAGTTTTTCTCTTTCAGTTTCCTAATTGTATCATACCACTGTCTTCTTGCCTCCATGGTTTCTGAAAAGAAATCCATGCTAAGTCTTAGTGGGTGTGCCTTGTATGTGATGGTTTGCTTCTCCCTTGCTGCTCTGAGAATTTCCTCTTTATCTTTGACATTTGACATTCTGAGTAGTATGTGTCTTGGAGTAGGTCTATTTGGATTTATTCTGATTGGGGTACAGTGCGTTTCTTGAACATGTAAATTCATTTCTTTCGTGAGAATTGGGAAATTTTCAGCTATTATTTCCTCAAATAATCTTTCTGCCCTTTTCCCTTCTCTTCCCATGAATGAAGAGAAATGAAGAGACTTTCTGCCCTTTTCCCTTCTCTTCCCATGAATGAAGAGACTCCCATGACATGCATGTTCTTGCGTTTCATGTTGTCATGCAACTCTCTGAGCACCTGGCTCAGTTTTTTCCATTTTTCTCTCTCTGTTCTTTTCTCTCTTCAGGTTCAGCTGCTCTGTCTTCAGTATCACTTCTTCTTTCTTCTTTCTTCTATCATTTTGGGTCTGCTGTTGTATGCCTCAAATGTGTTTTTTATCTCACGTATTGTGTCTTTCATTCCCATGAACTCTGTTACTTTTTTGTTCAGGATTTCAAATTCTTCTTTGTGCTTGCTCAGTGTCTTCTTGGTGTCCTTTATTTCTTTAGCCATATTGTGTTTCATCTCATTAATTTGATTTTGGAAATTTGTGCTCATCTCACTAATTAGTTGTCTCAAATTCTGCATCTCTTCTGGGGCTTTGATATATTCCTTTTCTTGGGCCATGTCTTCCATTTTCTTAGTATGACTCATAATTTTTTGCTGATGTCTAGGCATCTGGTTAGGATGTAGTTTACTCAGATGCTCAATTTCTTTCTCTTTTGTAGAGATTTAGTGGCAAGAGGCTGTGTGTTACCACTGCTCTTTGATTCTTGACTTGACCTGGATTGTTAGGATTGTCCCTGCTATTTGCTCGAAACTGGGCTCTGGACCCAGTAAGTGGTTGTATACCTGCTTCCTAGGGCTTTCAGGAGGGAGGCTGTTGAGGCCGGAAAAAGCCTCTTATTAATTTTCTTGCGTGAACTTCCTTGGTCTGCCAGCAGATAGCGCTCTTTGGCAGCTCTCAGTTCAGTGCCTGGTCGGAGTGTATTTGTTGTGACACAGACCAGATCAGTGTGATGGAGCTTCCTGTCTGGGGGCTAAGAGCCCTGTGATTCAAACTTTCTGAGACAGTTCTCCAGTCTTCCCAGCTAGGAAATATTTCCACTCCCCTCTGAGTCCTCAACAATCAGTCCCTGTTAGTAGAGGAGGAGGTTGGTAGGGTTGTATATCTTCATCTGCTTGCTGGCTTCTGGACGGGCTCCTGGCGCACAGCAGACCAAATTTGTGAGTCAGAAGCTGAGTCAGCCTTAGGCTGTGTCCCTCTCTCTCCCCTTTCTTGCAGAGTCCTCAACAATCAGTCCTGGCTAGAAGAGAGGGAGGTTGCTAAGGTTGGATTTCTCCAGTCCTTCACCGCCTCCTGGGGCAAACCACAGTGTGGTCCCACCCGGCCTGGAAGGGCTGGTGGGACACAACAGACCAAATTTGTGGGTCAGAACCTGAGTCAGCCTCAGGCTCTGTCCCTCTCTCTCCCCTTCCTGGGGTGGTGGATCCCTGGAGCCCTTTGTCTGTAGTCGCAGGCCCAGATGCCTGAGAATTTTAAAGTGCCTTTAGTGTGGGGGAGGGTGCCGGCAGCAGCAGCCGCTGGTTTCAACTCACAGTTCTGTCCTCGCAATTCCCCTCCTTTGTCCCTCTCTCCTCTGGGTGGTGTCCAGCCTTCACCTGGTGTCCTAAACCCTAGAAGAACTTTTTCTGGGCTGTTTCAGCCTGTTCTCTAGCTATTTTTCTGGAGGAAAAGAGAGTCCTGTGTCTTTCTAGTCCGCCATTTTCCTGGCGACTCCTCAAATGTTTTTTAACCTAATAACGTACTGTTTCCACTTGGAAAGAATCAATCTGGAGTCTCCTGAAAGAGCTTTTTCAAATCCTTGGGGCCCTGAGGTTTTCTTCCTTAGCAGCAAGATAGTGTGAAAAGGAGAGAGGAGTGAGTCCCTTTGATTTCATGGCTGCTGGTTCTAAATCCTGGGTGCTAGATCTGATTCTGTGTAACTCTGGGGAATAATTTATGTCTTTTTCCTGACCATCCTCATAGCAGGACAGAGGACCAAAGAGGAAGTGACGTGTACTCCTGTATAATAACAGATAATTCCAGATTTGAGCTATCAAGGACTTCTTAGAATTCAAAAGGACCTTGAAGATAACCTAGTCCAAAGCATTTTATAGATGCGGCTGCTGAGGTGAAGAGCAGCTGGTGAACTGGCCCAGATCACACAGCTGGACCAGGGCCAAGCCTGGACTCGAAGACAGTTCTCAGAATTCCCAGGTTTTCTTGCTCTTTCTGGTGGACCCCTCCCCTCACTTTTGGAGGCAGATACAGAACGCGTTCCAGGAAGAATCTGTGGATGGCAGGAGTCCCCTCAGGCAGCCCTGAGACCCCAGGGATTCACTCGTTAGGAACCTTGCAAAACCACTTTTAAATAGTCAAAGGTCACCCTGAAACCATCCAGCCATATCCACGACAAGGCTCTAGTGTAAACTAAACCAAATATCTTTGCCTTAGGTGGAAATGAAATCAGTTTAGTGCATTAACTATCTGATGCTTGAGAGTGGAAATTAACGGTTAGGTTTTTATTCTTTTTTTTTTTTTTTTAATTGAGGCCTAATTAACATGAAATTATGTTTTTGATCTATGAAAAATGATTTTCATGAAATTAAACTGTTTTAAAAGGTGGGAACTACAGTGAGTGGGAAGATAGAGTAAAGGGGATTTTGACGGTGAAAAGGCTGGAAACCACATCAAGGAAATCTCCAAGGAAAGATGTAGGATAAACGACTGCTGAAGAACAGAGACATTGGAATAAGTGGGTTGACTACCTGAAAGTGTTTCCAACCTGAACTCCTACAGCGATGCCCCGGGAATTCTTTGAATAATACAGCAGCTCATTTACACTGAGAACCACGAATGTTAAGACATTACCTACTGTTTTGTTCAGCAGAGAATTCTCGTCTTAGTCTTGTTTGGAGTTCTAGTATTCCAGTCTTCTTACCACAGCTGTCCCCCATCCCAGCTCAAGTCTCAGATAATCAACAAAGAAATCATGGATATTTGTAATTTTTATTTTCTTGGGTTCTAAAGGAAGGGACAGCAGAAGAATGATAAGTCTCATTTTTTTTTAAACATCTTTAACCCAAACCTATTTCATTTGAGCAAGTCCATCTTAAGGAAAAGGCAGCACAAGAGACTTCAGTCTCTTTGCTACAAAGAAAAGTAGCCTTTAGTATTGGCTGGTTCTGAATCAACTCCTTGAAATCAGAGATACTCTGGTTAGGAAATTGCAACCACTGGGTTGACGCCAAAGTGATGAGAACTGCAGGTGTACCCAATTCAAAGCCTACAGTGGGGACATATGAAGAAGGCACCCCAACTTTAAGGAGAAGGCGATCACCAGAGCAGGATGGAACAAGGAAGGGGAAGGCTGGAGCATGTGTGAGGTGTGTGTGTCTGTGTGGGGGAATGTGTGTGGGGTGCGTGGGGTGTGTGAGGTATGTGGGGTGTGCTTGTATGGTGGGTTCTTCATCACCCTTCACTAGGGAGGAGAGAAGCTTCCCTCTTGGTGTCCATCTGATCCCTTCCCCCTAGGGCCTTCTGCAGCCTGGCCCTAGTCTGGCTGCCGAGCAAGGTTTTCTGATTCCACTGTGTTCTTCTTAACCCACAGCACATCTGTACAATCACCTCTCTGTAAAACTAGACCCAGGTTTCAGCCAGGAGCGAGCTAGCAAAGCCGAGACCAGGAAAAGAAAACTAGATTCTTAAAAACTACAACTGTTGCAAGGTCCTATTTGTGCCCCTCCAGATGTCTCCCTCACCTGTCTGCTCGTTGTCTCTGCTCGTTGTCTCTGCTCGCCTTCTTTTAGGCGGCACCGGGAACCTAACCCAGGACCTTCCAAGCGGGAGGTGGGTGCCCAACTGCTTGAGCCACATCCACTCCCCTCATATTTGTTTTGATTGTTTTATTTTTGAATTTTTTGTTCTCCCAGGTTATTTAATTGGCTTTTTGGAAATTCCACTGCCTCAGCTATCTGGAGGAGAAATACAAAAACGGGAGGATTTTGATGATACTGGAGTCAGAGTATTACAGGCAGCACCACTCCCCTGCAGAGTGAGGGATAAAGGCTCCAGTAACCACAATGAAAGCAACTATGTCAAGGGGAAGATGGACCACAGACACTACTGGAGATTTTGCTTCTGAAGCTTAACCTTGAACTTTGAGAGGATGGTGCTTAAATAATGGAGGATGCATCTATGTACTGAGAAAACAGCTTCAAGCAAGGCAAGGGTACAATTTAGAAGAGGAGCTCTGGGGGCCTCTGAGAGGTTTGTCTAAATAACTCCCATCCCCAGCTCCGCTTGGTGCATTTTATTGAATATATACTTATTTTTGATACTAGTGATCCAAGCAACCCATAGTGACAGCCACATCTGCTACTGCTCACCTGCTCCCGCCAGCCCCAAGGCATTCAAATATTAAGGATTAAATGTTCTCCAACTGTTAAATGACTCGACCTCTGCTTAAAAATGTTGTCATAGCCAGAGGTGGGACCGCAAGGTGCTGTGACTTCTTAACGTAGACACATGGATGTTGGTTCTTCACTCGCCATATTGGAAGGACAGACACTTATTCTAATGACTGTCATTTCTCCTACTCCCACGAGGTCCCTGCCACCTCCCAATCATCTGGGAACATCTCTCTGGGAATTGCATCTTTTATAATACGCTGATTGGTAGCAAATCAACTTCCTCTGAGGATAGATTTGATTTGGAGACGGGCACCATGGCAGTTTGATATTAATTATGAATTCCAAAAAGAAAGATTGTTTGTAAACGGGTCTGTTCCTCTGGGTGTGATGTCCTTTGAATGTATTAGATCCAGCTGAGATGCCTTTGATTAAATTATATTATGTGCAAATATTCTCACTGTCCTGATTCTGTGATAATCAGGGTGGGCTAAACATTCGCTATATTAGAAACCATGCATGTGTCCCCAGACCTCGTTTTCCTCCCTAGGTCTGGTTTTTAGACTGCTGGTGATAAACTAAGCCTGATTTATTATATGTCCATCCTGTATGGGAAAAGACTGTAACTCTAGGTATCTCTGGTCAACCTTAAGAGATATAGCAGGGGGCTATATCTGGTTGGCGTCCATCTCCCATATGGAGGGACCTGGGTTCGATCCCCGGGACCTCCTGGTAAAAATTTAAAAAATATATAGAAGGTGCGTGGGCCGCCAGGCCCTGTGCGCGGGCGCACCACCAGTTCCCGCGAGCCACACAGCAAGATGATGACATAATAGGAGAGTGACACAAGGGAGAGGCAAGATGAGACGCACCGAAAAACCAGCAACTAAGGTGGCGCGGGCAGGATGCCTCTCTCCTACATCAGAGATTCCAAGGATTGAATCCCAGTGAAGACAGGAGGAGAAGGATGAGAAGAGAGGGCAGAAAATGGACACAGAGTTGCCCAGCGAATGGACACAGAAACAGCAAAAACGGGGGGGGGGGGAAGGGGTGTAAAAATGGATAAAAGTAAATAAATAAATAAATCCTTAAAAAATAAATAAATAAATAAAAAATAAAAAATAAAAAAAATAAAAAAAATTATATTATGATTAGGGCTTTGATTCGACCACATCAGTGAGGCGTGACTCAGGGTTGAGTCCCCGCCCCCTTGGTGGGCTGATATAAATGGACATTCCCTCAAGAAGACACACAGAAGAAGATACACGAGAAACTAAGGAGAGGTCCATAGACAAGGAAGAGGAGAGAACTTTGATCCTGCTGCCCTGGAGAGAGAGGAGCCATTCACCCAATAATTTGCAGCTGGAGAGAACAGAGCGCTGAGCAGCTAAATCCCGAGAGACCAGGCAGACGTCGCCCGCCATCTTGCTTCAACATGTGGCAACTGACTTGGGTGAGAAAGTACCTCTTATGGTACCTTGAGTTGGACTCTTTAGGGCCTTGTAACTCTAAGCTTTTACCCCAAATAAATACCCTTTATAAAAGCCAACAGAGTTCTGGTACTTAGCATCAGCACCTCTTTGGCTGATACAGGCACCAAGTCTGGTGAGCAAGGAGTCTGGATCAAGCAGAATTATACCATCTGGAGTAAAGTACAAGTTATTCCTTTATAAGGAATGAGGCTGATCTTCTGGTATGCTATATAATTTTTTCCTGAAAGCCATTACTATAGAGGAGCGGTAAACATGTCTGAAGCAAGGACTTCCATCATCAGAAAGCATGTACTTCCTAAGGGAAATCTAAGTCCTGGGAGGTTTGGTTTCTGTGGTTGGTTTTTCAAATCTATTCTATTACTTTTAGTTACTATCTCTCTTCTCTATGGCACTAAGTTTAATAGCTTTGGCTGTTCCTCAGCATATTTCAAAGATTTCTGATTCTACCTAAAAATTGTTGTTTAGTTTTTCTCTTACCTGTACAAAATTAACAGCGGGGTTCACATGATCACATGGAAGGATCAGGGACCAGAGGCCCAAAGGGTGTGGCGCCTCCAGCTGAGAGGGCGGGAACCACGAACAGCTCTGAAGGGGGTGGATATCTCATCCCAAAGGTGGGGGCCGGAGGGTGGCCTTGGGAAAGTCGCCTAACACACACACACCCGCCCCTTTCACAATCAAACAGTTAAGCAATTCTATAGCCTAAAAAGGTCAAGACAAAATGGATAAAGGACAGAAAGTCAGTCCCCTCTCCATGGGTGTGAAACATTTAGGGGCTTGTTTGGATCAAACCATAAAGGAGACGCAGACAATGCAGCCAGAGCTCCCAACACACGTCTGAAATCGGATGGGGTGGAGAGACCGTTTGCCCAGGAGCCCCTGGCATCCTGGAGGCTCCCTCTAAAGATGCCCTCCTCCCTCACTGAGAAACCTCTGTTGGGCCATAAGGAGCTTTAGTTAATGGCTGGTCCAACCCTCTCCTAGGAAACCAATGCTAGAAGTGACCTGTCCAAGGTCACACATTAGTCAGTAGCAGGGCTGGGATGAGTTTTCTCCAGACGCATCATATACGCAGTGGATGCCTTGGCCAACTGCCAAAAATGAATGGAGAAAACAATTTAAAAAATAGCCTGGGAGGGGACCAGCAAAAATCTGTGGGCTCAAGATTTCCTTGCGGGGGACAGATGTGGCTCAACTGGTTGGGCGTCCGTCTCCCATATGGAGGGACCTGGGTTCGATCCCCAGGACCTCCCGGTAAAAATAAAATAATAAAATAAAAATTAAAAAATAAAAAAGATTTCCTTGCAAAGGGGTAGCAGCAACTGCCCCGCCCCCACCAAGACCTCTAAAACAGGAGAAGAATGGGAAGAGGAGTACAGATCAATTTATTAGTTAAATACTGATTTTACAGCCATTTCACCTTAAGACAATGTTAACAGCTTTGTGGGTTAGGGGAGGTATATGAGGGTGGCCTTCACGGAAGAAAACAATGTAAATGATTAAAACAGATTCTCTGCGACAGCCAAGGAGGCTTTTCAGGTGGGGGCTGGGTGTTTCGGGGCAGGAAGCAGAAATGCCACGGTCAGTACAGCTCTGTTGATAACAAGGACAAGAAAGAAGGAGTCTTCGTGAGTCCTGGAGTCACCAGCAGAAACCGAGCACAACGGAGAGGAGAAGGCCAATTCCAGAAGGGCTTGGGGACGGGCATCCCCTCAAGGCCCACCCTTGGTGTCTTCTCTTATTGGTCGTCTTCTTACTTTCCATGTTTTGTTTTTAAATTATGTTGCAAAATATCTGGCTTTTTACCACTTGGACAAAAGATTTCCACTGGGGAAAAGAAGCAGGTCCAGGTGCCGTGAACCCCTTGGGCAGACTCGGGCCCACTGGCCGAGGGGTGCGTCTCCAGAGAAAAACGGTGGCCCCGGCAAGATCACACAGCAGGCAAGCCAGAGTCCCTGGAAAATCCCTAACCCCCAGCCACAGTGCTGGCCCCCACCAGGGCACGACACTTGCCAGATGTTCTCTCCAGAAGGATCCCAGCTCTTCGATGAGTGTTTGTCAAACGTGCTTTAGCAGCAGAACGTTTTTGTCCGTACTCAGAACCCCTGTATGTGTGACGGGCTGAACGCAGACTTTTCCTGAGGGGCGGGGGCGTCCTACCTAAGAGGCTTGCTGTTTGGGTGACTGGCCAAGCTCGTGTTTTCTAGGAGACACATGTCCAAGCTGAAGGCAGAGCTAAATCACTCAGAGCAGGAGAAGGGATTTCTATTCTAAGAGACCTTGGGAGTGAAGCGAAGGAGCAAGGGAAGGAGGCTGTTGGCAGGGGAAAGGAATTTGGGGGAGGTGGAGTCGCTGAGCTGCGATTTTGAGGGCACCTATACTGGGCAGTGGGTGAAGTCAGCCCTCCTCCACCTCCCCGGGTCATGTTCAGTAACATCTGTGTTACACCCAATATTTTTGGAGTTGGGATTCGGGACTGGGGGGGACACAAGGACGTGCCAAGCCTCCAGGGGAGTGTTGGGCAAGAGCAGAGGCTTGTTGCATCCAAGTAACACATAAAGCAGATGCTCTAGGTCGGGTGGGGCGGCGTTCCCCGAGCCCATCCCCTCCTCCCGTGGATCCCTGGTTCTGGGAATGCAATTTAAAAGCCCCTATCTTGGGCCACAGTGGTGGGAGGTAGGGGAGAAGGACACCTTGTGTCTTGTAGAGGGCTGGGCAAGGAGGAGAATGAGAAAGAAGAGTCTCTAACGATCTGGAAGAGACTTAGTGTGCTCCTGGTGACGGGCGTGGCTCCTGGGTGTGCATCCGGGCTGTTCCAGGTCCCCTGCCTTGAAGAGGCATCTGATAGAACTCCACACCCTCGGCCCCTACCCAACTCAAGGACTTCAAGTTTCTTCCCAGTTGTTCTTCTGGAGTCATTCTCAGACAGAGGAGGCTGGCCACGGGGAGCTAGAGCCTCATCTCTGCGGTCCTCCAAGTCCCAAGTCTGCAGGAATTTGAGGTGGGAAGGAGGGGAGATTATGCGGTGATTATGTCCCCGTGACTGTCAGTCAAGACCAGGCTGCTCCAAGAGTCCTGCCTGGAGCTGGCCTGTGGCGACTGGCTAACAGAAGACGTGTAGCCTTGTGGGGAGAGCTTCAGGGCCGAGAGGGCCGGGTGGATGGAGGGTCCGTGGCCAGACATCGTGCTGACCGAGAATGTCTGGAAGCAAAAAAGTGAAAGATGAAGTAGACAGACTCAATCCTGAGAGCTGAGGAGGCCTCCAAGGTGGCTCCAACCCCAAGGAGAGGGGTGGGGGGAGTGGGTCAAAGGGTGAGGGCAGGGCAGAGGACCCAGGAGCATGTCTCTGCTTTTATTTTTCAAATCCTTGTGCTCTGGGGTGCAAAAGGTCTGGGTGAGTCATCAGCTGCTGCTGGTGCACAATACACAAAAAGGGCTATCAGCCAGGGAGTTTGAGTCACCAGGTAAATCTTCTGGCATCTCAGAAGACTCTGATAAGCCCCTGAGACTACAATCTTATCACCACCAGTTCTCCGCTTTGAAACAGAGATGCCTTCCTCCTCTCCCCCACCCAGAAGGGGCTCCTGGCTCTCCTGACTTTATGGGACCAGCTTCCTATTCACTCTGATGGGAAAAAGCTCATTAGGACACTGGGCCTCCCTCAAGTAAGTGCAAAGAAGAGACTGGGGAGAGGGCTGGTAATGGGAGACCAAGACAAAGCTTGAGGGCAGCCAGAGAGGGAAGGGTTAGGGGAGCAGGGACAGCATCGCATCTCAAGAGGGAAACGCAGGCACTGCTGATCCATCCTCTGGACACACACACGAAACTGGACCCACAGGCATCCGTCATTTAGACGGCATCCTGCCTGTGCCCTCCTCACCAGCCCCTCAACCCACCCACTCGCCCCTCAGCGAGTCTTTGACCATGCCAGGAGGGTCCTCCTTTCCTCCTTCCTCCTGTGAAAACCCCACCCATCCTTCAAGGCCAAGAGCAAACTACTCCTCCCTTGGGTGGTAAACCTAAGACCCGTCCTCCGCTGCCTGCAGTTCTACACACACACAGTCTGATTTCGGTTGTCACTGTGTGTGGTCCTCTCCCTCCACACTGTGTGCCAGCCCTGGACTTCCTCTCCTGTATTGCCAAAGGTCAATAATAGGTGCAGGTGGAGAGAAGACAGCTGAAATAACTGCGCGTTGCAGTTGTGTGCCTAAGATAATTGTAGCTTGGGAAGATCTGGTGAAAAATATCCTGGTGCAGGAGGCCCACAGCCTTGGGTGAGGCCCAAGGAGCACCGAGCGGCGCAGGTGCTGGAGGCCTGGCGGAAGCTCCCGCTGCCCCGCTCGCCTGGCCGGGCCGCGCGGGCCCTGGCCACCCAGCGCGCTCTGCTCTCCGTCCCCGCTCGCGGTCCTCACTCCCGCCCACTGGGCGTACCTGGGACATGGGGCTGGTGTGCCCGTAGTGGGAGGACAGCCCGGGCTCTGTCTTGATGGGGCGCATCTCTTCGCTGCTGCCGGCGGCGTTGCTGGAGCCGCTGGAGGCGCTGCTGGAGGGAGGGAGGCTCTCACTGCCCGAGGGACCTGGAACAAGGCAGAGTCAGACACCCAGACCAGGGGCAGGGACAAATGGACGGCAGGCCTTTGAGACAGCCTGGGGAGGTCCACGCTACGGCTTTATTTACATTTGCCGGGGAGAGTAGGGCAACAGTTCTCAAAACGGGGCAGAAGTACTGGAAGATCAAGGGGGCTTTTTCAAACGACAGGGTCGCCCCTCCTTATCCCCAGCACTTGGGGTCAGGTGTTCGGGATTTTAAAAAGCAGAGGCATGCAATAGTAAACTGTGCCCCCACAGGGTCTGGGATGACGCCCCACTTCTACGGCATAAGGTGACATTCACACTGAGCAGGATAAGCGAAGGCTGCTCAGGCTGGGGTGTGGGGTCAGATCTCGCTTTCTGGGTTTGGATTTTGGATAAGGGACTGTGGACCTGGCCCTATACCTGCTCTCCCTACCAGCCAGCTGCGCTCACTACATTAAGGAATTGGGGTCACCCAAGCGGACGTGCTGCCCTTCTACAGAGTGGAAGCAGGAGGAAAGTCCTGGTAGGAGATACGGCTGGCAAGCTGCCGAGCACCTAGAACCGGGGGACTCTGGCCATGTTCTCGGTGGTGGAAAGGGGCGCTCTGTCTTTGTCATGCCTTGGATTAGAAGATAAACTCCCCATCAGGTCAGCCAATCTGCTTTCTCTGCACCCGAGGCAGTGGCTAGTCAAGCCTTTCATCTGGTGGCAGCACTGAGGAGGGACAGCTCTAGATAGAGGACATGAGTAGTCCATCTAGAAATCAAGACAGCAGAGAGGGATTCTGAGCAGCGTGTTGCCCTGGAGTCTAGAAACTTGGGTTTTAGCACCAGATCTGCCCACGAACAGCAGTGGGACTCTGGTGAGGTCATTCGCCCCCTCGGAGCCTCGGGCGTCTCATTAGGAACACGGGGACAGATAAATGGGGTCTCGTGAGGTCACCTTTATGAAGGGACTTTCTGGAGCACAAAGCGCTACATGACGTCAATTACCCTGTGCTTCCAGGGCAATCTCCTGGGGACCTGATTAAATCAGATCCTGTCCTCCTAGACCCCAGTGAGCACACGGAGAGCTGCTCGGATGACTGAGCCCGCAGGTGGCGCGACCAAGCAGCGCTGGTCTTTCCTTGCGGCCCCAGCTGCCCTCTGCAGTCTCTGCAACTGGCAGTAGTCAAGCTGCAACTTCCCATCCGCCGCACGCTGATGTGACTTTTTATTGGTGATTCATTCTGTCCTGAAAAGCCAGCTTCCTGCAGAGCCTGGGCCACCTAACCGTGGGCACACACGATTCGCACGCACATCGAGGACTGCGGAGTTATTATGATAATCACATTCATCTTTTCCTCACCTGCTGGTGTCTTAGATTTATTAAGGTTCTTGGGCTTCCGTTTTCTGGTTTGAATCCCCTCTTTCCGCATCGCAAGAGGCCTGGGGACCTGGGGGGTCAAAAGTCGATGATACGGTTTTCCACTATACGTAATCCGCTGTAGTATCTAAGCACACATGCACGTACACACACACAAGTACACACCATGAGAAGGCAGTATCACGCTATAAACCTCGGCTGACACTAGGTGGTGAGACTCCTGAAAGCCCTGCTGGGAAAGAAGTCGATCCTATTAATCACTGTGACCGGCCACCTCCCTTACAGGCTGGGCATCATACTACCCCACAGAGAAACAGAGAAATAAAGGCAGCTCCTTCCCTCAAAACGGTCACAGTTTAGTGGGAAACACAGACGAGTAGAAGATAACCAGACTCCACAGGCGATTTGGGAGCAGAAACAGGCCTGGGGCATGTGAGGGAAGGAGGGAGGCCTGGCCGAGGAGGGGAGGCCGGAGCTGCAGGAGGCTGTCAGGCAGACAAGGAGCAGGCCTTCCAGCAGCCGGAAGAGCGTATGCAAACGCCTGTGGTTTATCGCCCAAACCAGGACACTGTGAAAGGGAAAACTTATACCAGGAAAACAGGCATGCAGGGACAGTCTGCTTGAGGCAGGCCATGGAGTCGCCCCAGTCGGAGCACCTCTGCTTGGGAGCAAACTGGCATTTCCAGAGAGGCGAGGAACAGCCCGCTTAGCACGGCTGAGTCCTCACCACCCAGCAGCGACTCTCACGTCCTGCTCCTGAGCCACTTGCAGGCGCCCCAGCAAGTCCTCAGGGAGCAGGACTGCAGACCGTCTCTCCAATATTTTTAAATACTGTGCCTGACCCACATCTGGTTTCTTTTAGTCCAGACCACATCTTTTAGACCCTGGTCTACCCTTACTGTCTGTGTGGGACAAATAAAGGCCACAAGTGCCAATGCTAAAGAAAAGCAACTACCACTGCAGAGGCACGGAAACTGGAAGCATTCGAGAGAGAACTGCCTCAAGAGCCTAGGTTTCAAATAGGGGTGGCCAAGAATGACACTGCCTGCAAAATCACAGCGAGCAAGGACTTAGGGAACGTCACGGCCTTCTGGAATGTGAGCAAGTAGGAAGAGCATTGCAAGGTCGGAGATTAAGGTGTCAGTGGCGAACACACAGAAGTTCTCCTACGCTGGATTGGAAGAGCAGACTACAAGAGGGCAGCGTGCTTATTCTCCTTTTTTAAAGAGAGAGAGAAAATGCACCAGTGTTAGAGCTCGGGGGGCCCCCCTCCCGTCCCCCTCCCCCTCCCCCCTCCTCCTGACAACCCCGCGAGGCAGCACCCCACCTCCCACCTGGTCAGCTGACCTGCTCGACAGCTGCCCACCGGCCCTTGCCCACCCTTGCAGGTCTAAGGGTGCCTCTAGAAGTCTATCCTCAGGGAAATCTTGCTCTGAGGTCCCTCCCCACCCACGTCACTATACTTTTCAACTCCTCCTGGCTCTTCACCTCGCACTCTCCGCACACAAAGGTCGCCCCTGCCTTAGTAGGAATATTCAGCCACATGTTACTGACCTCTGCCCTCCACTGCCCCCCTCCCATGGTCCACTCGGCACCTACTGTGTCTAAACATTGCCGACATCCTCTTTCTTCTTGACTCTCCCATCACCTGACGCCCTTGACGTCGTCTCCTGCCTTCCTTCTTTCTCCTCTTCTTATCTCTCCTTCCAAACATTCCCAAGGCTGGTTCAACCCTGACCTTTTGACCCTCTTTCTATATGAAGTGCTTCTTTATTTCCCCTTTTTTTTTTTTTTTTGAGGAGGCAGGGGCTGGGGATTGAACCCCAGACCTTGCACGTGGGAAGTCAGTGCTCAACCACCGAGCCACACCGGCTCCCTTGAGTTGGTTGTTTTTTTTCCCCGCGTTTGGCTTTTTCATTTGTTTGCTGGTAGTTTTTTGTTTGTTTGTTTTTAGGAGGTACCCAGAACTGAACCTGGGACCTCCCATGTGGGAAGCAGGTGCTCAACTGTTTGAGCCACATCTGCTCCCCTTGATTTCCTTCTAATTTTTAAAATCACATAAATAATTCACGAAATCATTCTTATTGTAAAAGATTTAAACATAGGGAAGTGTGAAAACCAAACATGCTACCACCCTTCATTTTCAGTCCCTCACCTCCTACTCTTTCCAACTTTGAAAGTTTGTAAATCTGTTTTCATGTACATTTACCTGCATACAAATGGATAAGATCTTTCATTTGCAAGCTAAATGTAAATCACACCACACTTCCACTCTGGGTCAGGCTTCTTTGCTCAACTAGTCTGGAGAATTTCCCAGGGTGGCAGCTGCAGTTCTAGCTCCTTCTTTTAAATCACTGCATAATGTGCCCCTCTTGTCCCTTTAACCATCCTCCTGTTGAAGGACAGGAGTTTCCCAACCATTTCCCTCCCCAAGGCTCTTCTCCTTCTTCACTATTATGATTCACCAAACATCCTTATATACCCTTCTGAGTATCCTTGTCTCTAATGGCATTGTTCCTAATGGCATGTACTGTGATTTATGTAACCATTCATTCCCTCCTTGGACTTTAAGTTTGTTTCTAGTTTTTGCCACTATAAACACTGCACACATAAATGGGTTCAAGCGTATTTGTTATGTACTGGTTCATTTTTTTTTTTTTTTTTAAATAGGTCAGTTTCCAGAAAGTATGGCATACGGGGTCAAAAGGTATGTGTGTTTTTAACTTAATACGTACTGCCAAGTTGGTTTCCTGAAATATACCTGCAGTAATTCATATACAAATCAGTAATATATGAGTATCTGTTTCCCCAAATCCTTACCAGTATAGATATTACCACACGTTTTAGTTTTGCCGAGTGTATGGGTGAAATAGGTAGAGTCATGGCTGTTTTAATTTACGATTCCCTGATTGTCAGGAAAGTCCACCATCTCTGCACAAGCCCCCAAGCTGAAGAGGCTTCCCCAAGAGCGGTTAAGAGAGCCACTGGACGTGTAACTATTAAAATTGATCAGGGGCCATAAAAAGAACTTGGGCTTCACCAAGAAAAATACCTCAACATCGAGCAACTTAAACATTGTGGGGAAAAACTGTAAAACATAAAATAAATTTAAAACGAAAAGGAAACCGTGAACTTCAGATACTAAGCAAGTGCCAAGTTTAACAACCATAACACTAGTCCTAGACTGCTTACCGATTTTCAGAAGATACACAAAAAAAGTAATAAAGTATAAAATCACTCATTTGCAGACATTTTTTTTTTTTTTTTTTTTACCGGGAGGTCCTGGGATCGAACTCAGGTCCCTCCATATGGGAGACAGATGGCCAACCGTTTGAGCCACATCCATCCCCCAGTATAAAATCAAACTGATGTTTTATAAATTGGGAAAAAAGAATGTTCAGCACAGTACAAAAATATAAAGCATTCCTTTCTTTAATTTTATATTACTGCGGAATAGCTCAGAACATGATTTGTCTTAGATAACATAATTGGTAACAGCAAGGAGATGTAATTTGGATTACAAAATTCTTACTTTAATAAAAACTCCTTAAATAGTGAAGAAAGAAGTTTTCTGTTCATATTTTTTGCCCTTTTTGGGAGGTTGGGTAAGATTGTCATTTTCTTATTAGTCTTTTGGTTTGAGTTTGCTTGTTTTGTTTCAGTTTAATTTATATCTGAACAAGTAACACTTGTACACGGACAAAGAGAAAGGAACAAAGAGGAAAGTTTCCCTTCAGTCCTTGTTCTCCAACCCGCCTGTTCCTTCTCCATGGACACTCCAGGGATATTCCATATACTTATAACTGCATATAAATTATTCTCTTCCACTTTCTTTATGCAAATGGCACCAAACTAGGTACAATATTCTGCACCCTGCCTCTTTCTTTAAACACTATATAATGCTAGTTGTTCCAAATCAGAATATGAAGAGTTTTATAGAAATTCATCATATTTTGGAAATATTAACTTTTTTTTCCTGATACATATGTGCAGTGGGTTTTTACTTTCCTTTTTTTTTTTAAGAAATGTATTTTTTTTAAAGAGTTTATTTATTTATCCCACACACCCCGCCCCCACCCCATTGTTTTTGCACTCTCTGTCGGCTCTCTGTATGTTTTTCTGTGTCTGCTCGTCTTCTCTTTAGGCGGCACCAGGAACCAATCCTGGGACCTTCCGGAGTGGGAGAGAGGCGCTCAATCCCCTGCACCACCTCAGCTCCCTGGTCTGCTGTGTCTCTTATTCTCTCTCCTCTGTGTCTCTTTTTGTTGCATCATCTTGCTGTGCCAGCTCTCTGCGTGGGCCAGCACTCCTGCACGGGCCAGCTCTCCGCTCAGGCCAGCTCGCCTTTCACCAGGAGGCCCCAGGAATTGAACCCTGGACCTCCTATACGGGATATGGGAGCCCAATTGCTTGAGCCACATCCATTTCCTGATTTTACTTTCTTTAGTTTTTTTTTTTTTTTTTAAATAATAACATTAAATATTTATATAATCAAATACATCTAACTTTTCTTTTATGGCTTAAGGGTTTTTTAAATTTGCTTAAGTTCTCCTCCCATCTTCAAGGTTATATGTACATTACTCCCTACATCTTCTTCTAGTGTTTTTATTGTCCCTATTTGAAGATGTCGGCATCTTAATTCGCCTAAATTCCTACGTATTTATGGTGGAAGGCAGAGGTCAAGCTTTGCTTTTGTTTCCCAGATGACTAGCTGGTCATGCCAATGCTATTATTCTTAATTGTCTTTTCATCCACTGAATTAAAGCATCGCCCTTGCATGCACGTACACACACACCAGCACCCCTGAGCACCCTTCTCCCTGAAACGGGAATCAGCCTCACGCAATGCTGGAGACAGAAAAGACGCGCGTCCCTAAGGTCCCCTCCCACTTTGAGGGTCTTTGTTAAGAAGGAAGAATGAGTTACAGTCTGCAGGGCAGAGGACAGAAGGGAGGCCGAGGCGGGCTACTTACCCCGTGCAGCTTCATGTAGAGGCCGCAGGCGTTGCACACGGGCTCGCCCTCGGCATTGCGGCGCCACAGCGTCGTGGTCGTGGTCTGACAGTTGGCACAGGAGAGGCCCACGCGGCGGGAGGCCGACTGCGACACAGGACACAGAAGCCTCAGGCCAGGTGAAGGCCGGAAGCTGGCAGCGCTCCCCGGCGGGCAGGGCTGGTCCTAGCAGCCCAGGGGGGGCCTCGGCCAGCTAGCGAGCCAGGTGCGCCGGTTACCTCAGCCCTCCCAGATGTGAAAGCGCACAGACTGCAGCTGCACAGAAAAGGCGGGCACCGGGGACCGAAGCTGGGGTCTCTAGTTACTCCTATCTGCGGCCCTCGTTTGTCATGACTTCCGGTGACTGACCCACCAAACGCCGGCTGCCATTGGCAGGAAATCTCCCAAGATCGAAGCCCCCTCTCAATTAGAGGTGGAGTGGGCATCACCATCCCAGAATCCTCAAGACTGGGGAATGAGCTACGGACTAGAGTGGACTTACTGGTGTTCTACTATAGACTTATTGTGATTCTAGCAATGGAAGATCTTCTATCATTGATGTGGAGCCAGTGGCCACTGGAGGCTCTGGGGGCAGGGAGAGGGAAAAGCACATGTAATACGGGGGCATTGTCGGGACTTGGGAGTCATCCTGAATGACAGTGCAATGCCAGATACAAGCCATTATATGTCTTGCCATAGCCTGCAGAACTGTGTGGGAGAGTGTAAGCTACAGTGTGAACTCTGGTCCATGCTCAGTGGCAAAGCCCCAGGATGCGTTTATCAATTGCAATGAATGAGCCACACTAGTGAAGCATGTTGTTTATGTGGGAGCGTGTGGGAGGTGTGAGAGGAGGGGCGTTTGGGAATCCCTATATTTTGTGTGTAACATTTGTGGAATCTAAGCATCTTTAAAAAAACAAACAAACAAACATATATATATAAATATAAATCTTCTCCCAAAATATAATTATTAACACTGGCTGCTGAGGACATGCTCCCGGGTTCCCAGATAAGGATGGTGGGTGGGGAATTCTTGCATCCAAGTACCATCAGGGTCTGGGTGGGCCTTGGGACTACAAGAAAGGGAAGCTTCAGGGGTTAGCCCCTCCCTCATATATACAAAAGTTACTTGGTGTTGATCAAAATCAAATCAAGAGATGAGCACTGAAACAAGAGTCAAAAAACCAAGTCATAGTTCCAACTCCAAACGTCACCAGCTATGAGGCCCTACTCAGGCTGATGAGCACTTACCCTCCCTGTGCTCTGAGTTTTATCAGCTGGACTCGGGGTAAATGGCCACCTCTGGGTCAACCTTCCTTACAGGTTGACTATGAGAGACCACACAGGCTTGAGGGCCAGGAAGCCTGGATTCTGATCCCAGATTAGAGACTCAGGGGGATAAGCCCACTCCTCACTCTCCCGAGCCTCGGTTTTCAGTGCTCTATAATTAAGGGGTTGAAGTAGATGGTCTGCAGCATCCTTGCTAGCATCCTTGCTCGACCAACACCTGCTTTCAAAGCGTGGCTTTTCATTCACAACCCCAAGGCACAGGAGTTCCAGGGGAGCGCCCTGAAGGCAGGCCGGGGGGAGGGCCCCGAGGGGGGAGGGCCCGAGGGGGGAGGGATGCACTCACCAGGCGGCGCTGGGGCTTGATGAGCGGCCGGTTGATGCCGTTCATCTTGTGGTAGAGCCCGCAGGCGTTGCAGAGGTAGTGCCCCGTGCCGTCCCGCCTCCACAGCGGAGTGGACATGGCCCCACAGTTGACACACTCCCTTCCTTCCGAGAAGTCATCAAACATATCTACTGGGGAGGAAAAAGAGAAGAGACAAAAACATTCGCTTTCTTCATTTTTTGTTTATGCTGAGAAATCTTAGTTCTGAGAATCCAGAGATGAAAGAAACAATGCCTTTTCCTTGGAAGGAACGCTTCCTTCCAGAGGGGCAGCCGGGTGGGCTGGGAAGCGGACCTTCTTGCTCTGGGGCTTCCCAGACACAGCCGCTCCCTCATCATGAGAAAAGAGAGCTGAGCAGCAGCTCGCAGGAGCTGGGGGCTGGGGGCAGAGCTCTCATTTGGAGCCTGAGGTCTTGAGGCTCTTCCCCTACCCTTGGGGTCCACACAGAACCTCCTTCTCTTTTTTTCTCCTTTCCAAAGTGAGGTTGTGTCTCCCGTAGAATAAAAATGTCATAAAGTTTCTTTAGGAAAATTAGAAAGTACCAAAATGTGTAAAGAAAATATATGTATATATAATGTATGTATGTGTGTACATAACCATATGTAACCCTATTACCAAAGATCACTAGAATCAGAATTTTGTTCTAGTACATCCCTTGTAATACTTTACATTTACATATTGACATATATTTTTTCCTCGATGAAATCAAAGCTATATGCAATTTTGAGCCTGTTGTTTCCCTTAATATTATTCCAAAGGCTTTTCCGACATTAGAAATTCTTCACAAACTCGTATTAGGGCAGTATAATATTCTACCATATAAATGGGCCGTTATTTTACTATTAGTTAATCTCTTTTTTTTTTTTTTTTTTAATATATATATATTTTTTTTTCAAAGGTTTTATTTATTTATTCATTTATCCCCCCCTTGCTGCCTGCGCTCGCCGGGTCAGCCAACCACGCCCTGCGGACAGGCCTGCCCTCACCAGGAGGCCCCGGGAACCGAACCCGGGGCCTCCCATATGGCAAACGGGAGCCCCACTGATTGAGCCACAGCCGCTTCCACTATTAGTTAATCTCTACTTGGTTTCCAATTCTTCTTTTTAAAATGCTGCTTATTTTGTACACACATCTTTGCATTTCTGATTACTCCTTAGGATACTCTCCTAGAATAATTCCTAGGTCAAGAGCACTATATATTTTTTTAAGTTCTTGAAATTTTCAAACGGCCCTCCAAAAATGCTGCACCAACATATTTCATTAATTCATTTTTCACGTTTTAATATGTCTGAAATGGGACGTGTCTTATGCTCTATCATGCTTTAACTGGCAATATTTTTTTCTTTCTCATTGGTACATAAAGTAAAGGTGCATCTGTAAGGGAGCCCACCTTGGAGTGGGTCATACGTGATGACCGACACATCGAGAGAAGGACGCCACCATCTGCCACGGCCCTGCACGCAGACACCCTCCCTCCCTCAGCAGCCTTCTCTTCCCTTACAGAGTTTCACAGCTGACAACCTGCAGTCACCTCCATTCCAGGCACCCACGTGAGGAAGGCTGGGCCAGCTTTCTCCTTCCCAGTGATCCGGAAAGCTTGCCAGAAGTGTCCCCACAATACCAGGCAGATGCTTCCTATCCTAATATCTCGTCCTACCCGAGTTTTCTGTCATTAAACACAGCTACCCTGGTCTCCAGATCTTTCTTGTCCTCTGCCCAGAGGCGAGGAGGTGTCTTCTCCCTTCACCGGTGCACATGTGTGTGTGTGTGTGCGCGTGCGTGCACGTGCGATCGGCAGCCTGGATGAACTCTCCCGCCACCAGGCCAGCGCTGGGTTTAAGCCGCACGCTGGCCCTGCTCTGTGGCCCAGCTGCCTGTTCTAAGGGAATCTGTGCTGGAGAAGACGATGGTTGGGGGACCTACCCCCAACTCTGGGTAACCACCCAGTCATGTGCACCTGCAGACAGGTAGCTGTGTGTCCATGCCAAGCAAACACTGTGCAGGTGTGAGGGTCTGTTTGCTCAGGCCAGCGAGCTGAGCACACACCAGTCACAAGAGAGCCTATTTCTGCACCTGGGCCACACGGAGAGCCCTTCCACCAAGGTCAGCTGCCTTCGGAGCTGCACAGGAAGCGGTGACTCCCATCTCAGCTTGCCCTCCCGGCCTGGGGACGCCAACAGGGAAACCATCACACACACCCCCCCGGAGCCACCCACTGCCCCCTCCCCCGGCCCAGGCCCGCCCACGAGGGGCTCGGGAAGGCCAGTGTTCACAGACCTGACCCAAGACAGGGGCAAGCAGGAGCGTGCAGTCATCTCCGAGGTGTCTGCAACAAGCACTAGGTGGCAGTACCGCCTCAAAACTGAGCGAAGAGCCCGCCTAAAACATGACTGGGGCTAGAGAACTTGCCAGTCCCTTATTCTGTTTTTCTTTCATTATTATGGAAAAACCAAACATATCGAGAACGGACAGCATATAAAAATGAACTCTTATTTATCCACATCATCTGGCTTCCAACCACTTCTGGCCAATTTTATCTTGTCTATACCTCCGCCCACTCCCCCTATCCTCTATTATTTAACAAAATCCGCCCCCTCCCCCCTCCCAAAAAGGTAAACTCCATTCCATCATTTACTCATAAATACTTCAGTACGTAGTTCTAAAAGATAAAGCCTTTTAAAGAGAGCCAGTCTTTTCTATGTTCACATTTATCCAAAGCAGCCTCCACAGGCACAGCCCCATAAATCCGTTCCTCTTTTTTGGAGATCCCCTTTTCTCTTCACACTTACTGCTTTTCACCTGGGCACAGAGGCTCGTTAAACATGCCGCCCCCAGCAGTCCTCCAGGATCTCGCTCTGCTGGTTACTCACCCCACGGCCTAGAGAAGCCCCGAGAACGCGACACAAAGGCTTGCCTTAGAGACCCCTTTACACTTCCACACGTTACACATTCAAGCAACTGTTTTACCGGGCAGGCAAAGGCATCGGAGGTTGGTAAATATGTATTCACCACCAACAAACATTGACCGCACACCCTGCTAGATGTCCCAGGAGCTAGGAGGGAGCCCTGCTCCGAGAATGCGCCTGAATATCAATAATGAGTAACAGGATTACTCAATTCATTTTCGGAGCACTCCCTTAACTGGGTTGGGGATGTGGCACGACTTGGCTGGAGAAGGAGGGATGGTTTCCGACCCAGGCTGGGGCCAGACAGGACCATCAGGTGGTAAAATGGCAGCCAAAGGAAGGATCTGGGAAAGAGCCAACGCCCGTACTTCGCAAAGGCGTCCATGCCAACCACGACCCACCACCATCTCCAAACCTACAGACGTCCCCATATTTTCTACCACAAAACCTTGCTATTGAATCTGCTCAGTGAAATGCTACGTAAAAATTTTAAATGATTATCACAAAGACTCTTCAGGAAAATGCTCACCCCACAATGTGAAACGAAGACTACAGCACATGCAAGGGCCTACCCCATCTCGCAGCCAAGACTACCGGGAAGAAGCTTTTGTTAGGACAACTACAATTGAGGGTCTTCTTTAGAAAACATAGTATTCTGTCATGTCGTAACTGCCTATTTTTAAAACTCTGATCACCCCCAAGCAACTCCCAATCCATAACGGGGAAGGGATGATTTCACCCGCTTGCATCCGACATGAATTTTCCTTCCCTTGGACTGAAGGGCAGAGGACGAAGTTCAAACCCTGCTGCTTAGCACCCACTCTGGGGGAAGGAGGGGTGAGGGGCTGAGCACCCAGAGAGCTAGAACATCCTGTGTGAGCGCGATAACAACCCTGTCAGGAACACACGGTGCTGAACTTCCCAGAGGGCAAATGGGCCTCTGACTTAGGAGAGTGCCGCATCCTGGCAGCTGGTCCAGTGCTAGGAAGGCAGTGGGAACCCAGCGGTAGGAAGTGGGCTAGCAGGACTCCATATGCAGAGGGAAGACTTGTAATAATAGTTGTAAAGCACTTTGCAAACAAGAGGAAAAACTCACAACAATGGCTGTAAAGAGCTTTGCAAACACCAAATGCGATAACCATGATGGATTATTGTTAAGAGGTTGGGGCCAGAAGGGCCGGGAGGGGTGGGGAAGGCCAGACCAACCTTTGTGCTGAGTTATGCGGATGGGGTGGCCCGAGGGGGGCAGGGGATGTTAAATAAAAGAACTAGGAGATTTGGGAATCTGGCCTTTCCTCAAACCAGAGGCCATGGTCAAAACTGGGTACAGCTCAGAGTTGGCCAAGTTTGAGAAGAATGGGTAGTGAGACTGACAGTTCATACTTACAAAGTCTCAAAATTGCTGCTCATGGGAAATAAAAATTAATGTCCATGTTAGCAATCAAAGGCGCTAAATGAACTGTATCCTAATTCCAAGAATGGGGAGTTAACTCTTCCCTTCCACTCATGCCCACACTAAAACAAAACAAAACAAAAAAATTTTGATCCAATTGAGCATTCGTATTCTTTGGAATTAAGGCAAACTTCTCTGGCCCAAGTGCCTGAAAGAAAAATGTGGGCCAGAGGTTGAAGGGTCCCAACCCCAACATCCCCAAGGAGACCAGATGCAATCAAGAGGTACCATGCTTTCTGCCCCAGGGGTAAGCAAGTCTGGGCTGGGAGCAGGAAAGGAAAGCAGAGGAAAACCCAGAGGCAAGCCTCCAGGGGCGAGGCTGCCACTGTCCTGAGGCTGGATTTGTCTTCCGACTGCTGAAAGGAAAGCCACCTGAATCTGAAGAAACACTTGCCTCTTCTGTGCCAGCCCGCCAGGCTGGGGCCCGGGCAGTACCACCTCTGCAGAGGCCCACTCAGACCTCTCTCTCAAAGGACCCACTGTACCGGGGAAACCAGGGTCCCGAACAACGAGGGCCTGTGCTGGCGAGATATGGAGTTTATCCAATCTCATGCCCTCCACCCTGCTGTGTAACCCAAATGCTTGCCACGTATCTGCTGTGCCTGCCCCATAGCAAGTGCTGGGCATAAGGATGTATTAGACAAAATTGGGGCAAAATCTCTGCCCCGAGTTGTTTTGGCCTAACTGGGGGATCAAAGCTCAACAAATGAGTCCATTAAAACGTGACAAATTGCAACAGTGCCCGGGCTTTATACACTAGCCGTCACTCCTCTACCCCAGCCACATTTCTTCAACTGCCCCACACATCACTCTACAGTCTATTTGTGTTGGTTTGTTTCTCACCAACAAAAATTGAGACGATCCTATGCCCAGGGTAGCTCTTCAATGCTTCTAAAGGGAGAGGATCCAAGGGGATTGAGGGGAGGTTCTTGGAACAGCTGAGGCTTGGGCTTAGGCAAGGGGCAAGGGGCAAGGGGCAAGGGAGAGGAACTGCCAGGCAGGACAGGCACCAGAGGCCTCCCCTGGGGAACCAAATCCATCCGAAGGGCACCGGGGTTTGTGTCTGGATTTCCTGACAGCCTGGGCCGGGCTGGGCCGTCAGGGGCTGGCGCCTCGGTCTGGGGCACGAGCAGCAAACAAACCTGAGCTTTTCCTGGCAGCCCTCGAGCCTCTGGTCTGCTGGGCTTCGTCAGGCAGGGCCAACGCCGTGACAGGAGCTGCTGGGGGCACCTACCCGGGGGGGCCCGTGGGGTCCCGGCACCTACCCAGGCCCGCGGGGGGCCCCGGCACCTACCCAGGCCCGCGGGGACCCCGGCACCTACCCGGGCCCGTGGGGCCCCCGGCACCTACCCGGGCCCGCGGGGGCTCCCGGCACCTACC
The DNA here is from genome assembly GCA_026826555.1 of Tolypeutes matacus. Lineage (NCBI taxonomy): Eukaryota > Metazoa > Chordata > Mammalia > Cingulata > Chlamyphoridae > Tolypeutes > Tolypeutes matacus. The sequence goes on along the minus strand of JAKSZT010054464.1, from coordinate 1,951,657 downwards.
CGGGGGGCCCCGTGGGGCCCCAGCACCTACCCAGGCCGGCGGGGGGCCCCAGCACCTACCCAGGCCTGCGGGGCCCCCGGCACCTACCCGGGGGGGCCCATGGGGCCCCCGGCACCTAACCGGGCCCGCGGGGACCCCAGCACCTATTCTGGACCTCCTCTCCTGTGGGGCCCTCGTGGAGCCGCCCTCGGGGATCACGGCCTGCATCGAGAGGAGCCTGGCTTCAGCGGAGGCGGGAGTGAAAGAAGGTTACTCAGATTTTAAAAGTACCAACAAGCAAGGAAGTTCTGAAAGGAAGAAAAAGCACACCAAAAACGATTTGGAAGAAAGAAAAGAGAGGGAAGGGAAGGGAGACGGAGATAAAGAAAGAGAGAGAAGCTGCTCACAGATGAGGTTAAAGCACAGAAGATAAATGCCAATCCCTAATGTGCCAAGAGGGTCTACAAATTACAATGGGACAGGTGAGACAATACGCCAAAAGGCAGCCATCGCCCTGGCATCAGAGGCGTCAGTCCAGCTCCTTTCCGGGGTCCAATCGCCCCTGCCTCGAACGACTAAAGGCTCCCGGTTTCCTAGTCGCACCAACTGCTCAGTTACTACATGGAGTCCCCGTGTGTCCTGAGCCTCAGTTAAGAATAGAAGCTCCCGGAGGGCAGGCGTGGACACGCTCACTGCACTTTCAGAGGAGGAACGCAGTCCAGGGCCGTGCGAGACTCACCTTGGGCCTGCACACATCACATGCCCGAGTCGTGCCCTTTGCAGCCACGCAGCCTCTCCAGTGCATCGTCCCCCCTGCAGTGCTCTGCACACAACAGAACCTCAGTAGCCTTTGCTGGTCAGAGTTTAACTGAAGTGCCTAAGCAGAAGGCCAGAATGCCAGGACGGTGAGTTATGAGGGCTCTGCTCCCGGGCCAGCTGGGTGGCTACTGAGACACTGTGCTCCTGGACACATGGCAATCCCCCGGAGAGCTGTCTACGCAGAGCCGGGGGACTTTATGCACACAATGCGTGCGTAACGGATACATAATGTATGCATGCATGTATATGGACAGTACACCACACTGCACTGAAAACTGCCCATTATCTCTACTAAATTTCTTGCTTGCTATAAACTGCTCTAATAATTCACTGAAAAAAACACACAAAAGGACCAAAAAAAAAAAGGGAAGTATTTATTATTAAGATGTTTATGGCAAAAAAAAAAAAAAAAAAAAAAAAAAGATGTTTATGGCAAAATAGTGGAACTAACCTAAATGTCCAATGACAGGGGAATGGGGAAGAAGACTAATTGCAGTAAAAAAAATAAGAAAATTAAAAAAAAAAGAGAGAGAGAGAGAGAGAAAATAAACAACATAAAAAAACAAGAAAATTTTGATTTTTTCTTTATCTTTTTTTTTAAGGCACTGGGGCCAGGGATTGAATTCAGGACCTCACTCATATGTGGGAAGCTGGCAGTCAACCACGGAGCTACATCAGCTTCCCCCAGTTGGTTTTTTCGTTTGTTTGTTTTTAGGAGGTACCGGGGATTGAACTTGGGACCTCGTATGTGGGAGGCAGGCGCTCAACTGCTCGAGCTACATCTGTCCCTTAAGTTCATTTTTTTTTTTCCTTTTTTCAGTTATTTAGTTTTTTTTTTTTTTTTTTTTTTAAGTTCATTTTTAAAAGACAACTATCTGGATTCTCTTCTCAAGATCCCCCCCCCATAACATTGTTTAAATTCATTAAACAATCAGGTAATTTATAAGCATCGCTGCCTAGGAGTCTGAGGATAAGAGATTGACTGTGGTGTTTTTTTACAACAGCAGAGGACTGGAAAAACAACTTATATGTTCATTAACATGGGACTGAAGACCTTTATGTACTGATACATATTTATTTCCAAAATATGCTGTGATGTTTTAAAAGCAACGGACAGAACAGTGCATGTGGTACTCTATGGCCAAAAACAGGGAAGAAGAATCCAAATATCAATTTGTCTGTATATAGTAACAGTACACACACACAGTACAGTAAGTATCTCCAGAAGGAGAGACAAGAATCTTATAATACTATTGCTTCCAGGGAAGCCTCTTGATGGCTCAGAAATACTTTCATTGTACGCTATTTTATACCTTTTGAATACTGAACTAGGTGAACTTATTTCCTATTTGCAATAATTATTTAAATGTTATAGAAAATAAGAATGCTACATGGGAAGAGGATGTGGCTCAATCGATAGGGCTCCCATTTACCATATGGGAGGCCCCGATTCCTGGGGCCTCCTGGTGAAGGCAAGCCGGCCGGCAAGGCACGGTGAGCTGACACAGCTGGACGGCCCAACAAGGGGAGACAAGCAGACACAGAAAAACACACAGCAAATGGACACAGCAAGCACAAGCAGCAAGGCGGGATGAAAGAAAGAAAAGAAAGAGGGAGGGAGGGAGGGAGGGAGGGAGGAAGGAAGGAAGGAAGGAAGGAAGGAAGGAAGGAAGCTACAACTAGCATCACTGCTGCTACTCACAGGACCTAACGCCTAGCAAATCCATTTTCTGACTTTGCCGTAAAACCGTCTTACCTCCTATCGTTTTCCAAAGTGGGTTCCCATCTCCTTGCGTTCCTCAAGCTGCAGCCCTCCCAGCTCTCAGGGACCTAGTCTCCTTTCAGGGGCTGGCCCCACAGGCACCCCAGCCCTGGCTCCCAGGAGGCTCGGCCCGGCCCCAGGTGGAGGTGGTTTGCCTCCTGCTGCTCAGGTGCACACACGCACACGGCCAGTTGAGGCCTTGTTCCTTTTATTCCTTAGGAACGAGCTTGGGCAAGGGCATCTGTCAAGGTCATTTGAGATTCAAGCAGGCCAATCTCGGCCCATTCGACTCGGCAACCCTCTCCAGCCTGTTGCTTGCTGGCAGGATGGGAAGGAAACACTGAACAAATCGCCAGAATGCTCCCTCGGGGCCCGAGACAATGGATCTAGAGGGAAAAGGCTCTTCCTTCCAGCCCAGCAGTCCAGAGGAAACGATTTCCCTTTCAGCCCCGTGGAATGGCAGCAGCCAGCCAGCTTGGGAGATTTATGGAGATATAATGTGACCTCTTTATGGCCCTGAATGTTAGGGAGGCATTTCAGGGGAGATTTACGCCTTTTGGAAGGGCAGGGGAGCAAGGTGTAGAAACTTGTACACGGGGAAAGCAGTCCCCGCTTGAGGGTTCCCTGGGGATTACTGAATCACCCAAGGTTAAGTGCCAATCGCCAAAGCTTTACATCTTCTCCTCCTGCTAATCCACTTGGTCACTCTGCAAGCTTTTAAAGTAAAGTGTGGAATCTAGGGAGAGTTGAGAGAGCTCTGTTTAGCTTCAAGGATGGTTAAAACAAAACAAAGCAAATGCAGGGGTGAAAGCCCTGGAAGGGCAGGGCCAGTGCCTGGGTCCCTCCAGCAGGGGGCCCTGAGGGGCACATTTGACCTCCCGAGGCCCAGGTTCTTTGTAGAATAAGGAAAACCGGTGTTAGACCAAGTGATCTAGGCGTGTCCCTGTCTGAAAGGTATCCAGGTTAATATCAGATCAGATAGTAACCCTATCAATTACTCTGCAACAGTGTTTTTTTTTTCCAGTCCCTTTTTTTTTTTAAGCTGCAGATTTTCTTCATAGAAAATCTTATTTGAGGAAGCCCAGCATAAAAAGACAGAGAAGTGTTGTTCTCTGCAGAAAAGATGGCTCAGGAGGCCAGACCCTCCCCCCAATCTCTCCCCCACCCACAGCAATGCATTCACACCCCCCACAGGGCTTGAGGAAGGTCCTCCGACCCCTAGAGGGCTCCACTGGCACAGCTGCAGGGTTGTCCCACAGGACTCTCTACCAGTGATGTGACCGTGGTACAATCATTTCAATATCAGAAATTATACTTACCAGGCAGGGGGCAACGGGAACCTATTCCCAGAAGCAATCAGAGTTGGAAGTTTTTACCAATGGTAATTTTACCTTTCTTGGTCTAGGCTCCACACTCTAAAGTGAAATATTTGGAAAAGATGATTTCTAGCTCCCCACTTTTAAATTCACCAGTCTTGGCACTATACTGTACCTCTCCTCATCTACAATTTTTGCTTTCTTTTTCCTAATTCATTTTAAATTATATAATTGATAGTTGCTATAAAAATTCAAGCAGTACAGAAGAATGTCACATGAAAAATAAAAATTTCCACCATCACCGTTATCCTGCTCCCCAGAAGCAATGGTCATGAATAGTTTTCCTATTTTTCTAGATATTTCCTATTTTATTAATTTAAATTTTTAGAAACTTAAATATTACAGAAAAGTACAAAGAATAATGTAACAATCCATTCCCTTCACTATCACCTATCCCATCTCTTCCCATCTCCAAATGGCAACTAGTTTGAATTTAGTGTATAAGCTAACTCATTTTTGTATTTTGCACACACACATGTACGTCTCTGAACATCATCAGTACTGTTTTGTGTTTTTTTTTTTAATTTACATGAATGTCTTCACACTGTATATAACCTTCACAAACTTACTTTCTAAAAAATATGAAATACTGCGGTCAGAGAACAAAATTAATATAACACTCTTGAAATCACCACCCAGATTTGTCAAATCTTAATGTTTTACCACATTTGTTTCAGATATTTTTTTTTTTTTTTACCAGGAGGTAACCGGGGATCGAACCCCGGTCTCTCCATACGGCAGACGGACGCCGAACCTCTTGAGCCACATCCGCCTCCCTCAGATATTTTTAAAGAAATGAAACATTGCACAGATTCCTGTTTACCCATCCCATCATTGCCTTTTCCTCCTTCCCTCAGCAGAAGTAACCATATCCCAAATTGATGTTTATGATTTACGTGAATGTTTTTTGACTCTTGCACTACATGTGTTACATGTTTTTCCAGGAAAAAAAAATTTCTGACTGTTTTAAACGTCACAGAAATGGCAATATACTATAGTTATCCTCCTACAAAAGCTTCTTTTTTACTCATTATTATGTTTCTACAGTTTAGTTATGTTGACACATTTTAGTTGCTTTTTTCATTATATTAACATGTAATATTTTACTTGCTCCTTTCCTTATCCATGTGTATATATTCAGGCTGTTTTCCATTTTTGCTGTGAAAGCAAATGCTCCACCAGGCATTCTCGTCAGGACTGGCTTACACACCTGAGAAAAGTTTCTCTCGGCTATATAATTATGGTCGTTAAACACTTTGTGTAGTAGTGATGCTGCTTTAACAGCGCATCAGCCAACATCCCAGGGGCTCGCTAAACTAAAGATTCACTGTTTTGCTGTTTGGATTACAGGTGAGCTGCAAGTTGGCTGAAGTTCTGTTTTATGTGTCCCTCCAAGATCCAGGCTGAAGTCACATCCTCTATCTGTCAGGACCACATAATGGCTCTTAAAGCCTCCACCTGGAAGTTGCACAGGAGGCGTCTATTCACATGTCATTGCCCAAAGCAAGACTCCCAGTCACACCTATGCCATCAGGGTGGGGTATAAGACGTCCCGGGAAGGGGCTCCTGGAGGAGCAGAGCAATCTGCCCCAAACACGAATGGGCTCGTACCCGCCAGACTCTTCTGCAGCTTAGTTTCTTCATGTATGTATATATTATTTACTATCTGGACATTTTCCCACATCAGTACATAGAGACCTACTGTTTTAAAAGGATTAAGTTTTTACATTCTAAATGTACGTGACATTTCCATTCTACTCCATACTTCCAAGTTATTTACTATACTTTGATATTTGAAAGGATCCAATATTAATGCCCATGTTTTTATACCACGGCTCCCCCATTCCTATTGTCTGGGCTGTATTTCAGCAAGTAATTTTTCACGATTACACACAACAGGACTGCAATGAGCATCATTGCATTAATTTCTGTGCCAGCATCTCTTTATTTTAGTTTGTTTTGATTTCTGATAAGGCACGTCTCCCCTTTTTAGTCTTCTTTAAAAAAAAAAAAATCTTGGCCATCCCTATACAATCACTCTTCCATATAAACGTCATAATCAGCTTGACAAGTTGCACTGAAGAAGCCCTGGTGGATATTTACTATGACTGCATTAAATTGATAGATTAGTTTGAGGGGCTTTGAGGAAAAGAATACTGGTACATTTTGAACCCAAGAAGATAATATCTTTTCCCATTTATTCATGTCTTCTTTTATGTCCTTCAGTAAATTTTTATAGCTTTCTCCATAGAGATCTCAATATTTGCTTATTGTAATTGACCATGCTATCATCTGCAAATAATGAAAAAAAAATGGCCTCTTTCTTTCAAATCCCAATCTCATTTATTAACAGAGAAATTTATACCCACAGTTGGAGATCTGGACAGAGATGAGTCAGCTCTCAAAGTCTTTCCCTTAATGTGGTCTGAATTTCCATTATATTTGGCAATATTTCTAGTTTGGGATATGAGTTGTTTCCTAGTTTGACTGGAGGTGGAAGTTTTTCTTTTCTTTTCTTTTTTGTCTGATCTGATGGCCTTCAGGGAGGCTGTCTTTCACAGGAGCTCAACTCCTTCTTTAGAACATATATCCTACTCAAACTCTGTCACCTGCTCTTCTGTAGCCTTCCTGCTTGGGCCAATTCAACAAGGTTAATTCAATATTTTCATATTTATTTGGCAATTAATCACATACATCCTGAACTATCTATTTTATTCTTGTCTTTCAGTATCACTTAGCTCTGTGGGTGTTATTTCATCTTTTTCTCCCAATCTACACTTTGCTCTTAAGGCAAAATTATAAGCACATAGAGATCAAGGTGTATTTCATACTGTCTTGGATTCTTTTTCTTTTCTTTCTCCTTTTTTCTCTCTGGCCTCAGAACTCTTAGCAAAGCAAACATTTATGCATCAAATACAAATCAGATGAAGTGGAGCTTTTCTGAACCAAGCAGCACAGAGCCAGCTCTCTGCACCTCTTCCTCCACCTGAAGCACTTCAGCCCAATCCCAGGGAGCCCAGAGCACAATTTGATGACGAAAAGTCTTGTAGTTCAATCCTGCCTTTTTACACTTAACTTTCACTTACTTGACAGATATCTTAGGAACAGTGTGACACTGTGACAGCAATCTTAGAGAACAAATTCTAGAACCAACTCTAGAATTGGTTAAAAAATTACTCCTTGGGAAAGAAGTAGAATGGAGGGTGGGAGAGAAGATTTTTAGTTTACTCTCTGCTCACTATGCCTTTGCATTGTTTCTCTCTTTATAAAAATACATAATGTATTCATCTTTTACTTACACAAAATTTAAAATTACGAACAAATGCAGAATCGAACATTGAATATAGCAAAACAATCCGATCTTGACCATGAGGCTCCCATAAGCTGATCTAACTGGCAAGGCTCCTTGCAGCGGTCTTCCTAAGACTCAGTCCCCAGAAAGAAAGTCAGAGATGGTGCTGTAGAGGTGAAGAAATGACAGAAAAGAAAAGATGAGGTCAAAGGAACAAGATCAGAGGGAAAGAGCCCTGCTCGCCGAGAGGTCAGGCCGCCCTGGCTCCCTGGGGCCCCAGCCCCTTGGTGGCCTTGGGCAGATACTTGTAACCTGCCAAATGGACAATGCAACTCCTACCACAGGACAGTTACTGGGAATAAATAATAAAACAATGTCAGAGGAGAGCAGCTGACACTTCCTGGGCGTTATCAGCACCATCGAGTGGCAACTTCTCCCACAGCAGCTTGGATGGGCAGGCTGGATGCAGCAGCGGTTTGGTACCCGAGCTTCATCCTCTTCGCTGCTGCCGGTGGCTCTGCCCAGTCAATGTCTTCAGATCCTTATGCAGGGACAAGACAAGGACACCTGCTCCTGAGAGTAACAGTGAAAATAACCGTCCTTCACTTCTTCCCGTTTTTCACCTTCTATTCTTATTTTTGGTAGAATCATTAAAACATCCCTCCCCTGCAAATCTTTACTCTCACTATGACAGATTTTCAGAATTGGAAGCTCATGGGAAATAAGAGGCATCTGGCTCCCATTCATTCATTTCTATGAAAGGCTTTAGAGCCTAGGCAGGGCATGTGGATGACAGTGTTTCCACAAGATTCTTCAATGTATGGCTGATCGCTTCCTCGAAGGCGGGCGCCGCGCTCCTCAAGCAGGCACAGAGGCACAAAGAAACGGGATCCCAATGCAAGCCCAGAAAACCAGCCAGCGGAGGGTGCAGGTAGCAGTTTGGTAGTGCTTATGAATTCCAAAAGGAGATATTGGATTATGTTTGTTAACTGGTCTGTGTGAGGTTCCACTGTTACCTGATTAGATTATGATTAGGGCTTTGATTGGGCCACATCAGTAGGGGGCGGGGACTCAGAGAAAATGACAAGGCACAGGAGTTAGTGGAGTTTTGATCCTGGAGCCTGGGAAGTAAACACATAGAGAAGCAGATACCTGAGGAAGGAGAGAAGACTCAAATGGACACAGCAGAGGACATGGGAAGAGAGACGAGTCATTTGCCTGACAGTCCACAGCTGGCCCTGTGGAGAGAGCAGGGCAGCTGAGCCTGGAGAGAAACGAGCCCCGGGAAGAGAGGAGTCCAGGAAGCCTGAGCCCTGGCAGACGTCGGCAGCCATCTTGCTCCAGCACGTGGCAACAGACTTTGGTGAGGGAAGAAACTTATGCTCTATGGCCTGGTAACTGTGAGCTTCTACCCCAAATAATTACCCTTTATAAAAGCCAACAGATTTCTGGCATTTTGCATCAGCACCGCTTTGGCTGACTAATACAGTGTGTTTATTGGGTTATTAGAAAAAATAATAAAATAACTAACCCCTCCTCATCTTCATATCCTTCTTCAGATCTGTTCAGAAACCAACAGCCACCACGGACGGTGCGTTTCCCTACGGAATTCACAAAGCAGTCATCTGGGCCCGGCTTTTGAGCAAACACAATTTAGCGCCATGGTAATGTCAGCCATCAGTGAGGCTTGACCGAGACGCCAGGAAGACTGCTCGGACACCGTTCAAGGTGAAGGGGCATCTTCACTCACTCTCAGAGACCCTCCCTCCCTGCCAGGGCTTCCTCAGAACACACTCCTCACAGTTGCTGCACAAAATGCTTCTCCTTTCCTGAGTTCCACCCATGATTTCTGCGATTTTTCCCTTTTGTTCAAACCTAGCCGGAGACAGGTGACAACCAGCCCCACTTCCCTTAAAGGATCCTTAAAACATTCTAAAGTTGTGACAAAGTCACTCTTCAGGCATCTACAACCCCAACTGGCCTCTGCTTACGTAAATGTGCCACCCCTATGGAGAAGGAATTAGAGACAGCGCGTTGGACATGGGGTAAACGCAAAGGAGAAAGAGGGAACACCCTCACTTACTGCAACTTGGCAGCCCCCTGCCCAGCCTAACTCCTCATTAGCGGAACCAAAAAATATTCTGTTTTAACTAATATTTTCTTCACCGACAACAGAGAACTTTTATTAATGAGGCTGTAATGACTAACAGTTATAGACACTTAGTACGTACCAAGTGCTTTGCTTTCTGAATCCTGTTTGCTAACACTCACAATAACCCTCGGAGCAGCTTCTACTCCGATTTTATGGATATGGAAACTGCGGGACATCGTAGGGGGTAGAGCTGGAATTTTAACTCAGCTCTCCTTAACCCATCACTCTACCAGCTGCCAGATATGTCACAGGTCCCATCAGGAATATAAGAAATATTTCTGAAAACAAAGGACAATAAGCCTGGATCCCGGGGCTGCCTCGACCACGGACGGCTGGTTCTCCCACCGTGGACCGTCCCTGGCTTCCGGCCACACATCCTGCCTTCTCCTCCCCGCTCCGCCCGCTGCCCTTCTCCTCGGTCCTGGGTAAAGGGTCCCTGTTATTAATGCGTTCCTGGAGAGGTGTTTACACAGCGCAGGAAACTTAATATCAACACTACCCGGCGGAAAGTGTCTCGTCGCTTCTGTGAAGCACTTCAGGCAGGGAGAGAGCAGCCTCCAAAATCAACAGGCACTTACACCCTTTAAACAGAGCCTGGCGGGAGAGTTTGTTTCTAGAGACCCTCTGAGTTCCTAACCCCGTTTGTTATGACGAGTTTGAGAGGCAGTTACCGGTATACACAAAACTCTCGTCGTCCCTCAAGAGGCTAAGGAGGGCCTCGGGTGGCTGCCCTGGGGAATCTATCCCAAGGAGGGAAGACAGAGCAGGTTTAGGAGCTCGACTGGTGGGAAAGGACAAGCCCGAGGAGAGCCAAACTCCAGAAATCTCTATAAACCGGGGTAAAGATCTGGCTCAGGGCTCAGAAAACTGAGAGGATGTGAAGACTTTGGGGATCCTTCCACAACATCAGGGCCCATCAGAATCCCATGGGATCAAGGAAGAGCCAAGTTGGTTTCTAAAAGACAAAAATGGAGGGCACGTAACTAGCCTATTTTTTTTTTCCAGTCCCCTTCTTACCCAGCGCCCCCCCATCCCCACTACCCCCCCCATTAGAAGCCAGCTCTGCCTCCTCTTCACCCTCCCCACCACCCTGGGCTCTCGCCTGTTCTCCTGGCTTCCCCTTGAGGTGAAGATCCCACATCTGTGCCACCCCGCGGCTCTTCTTGGACATCTCTGCCTGTGTGTTCCTTCCCCCCAAAACATTGGTCCCACCTCGAGGCGGCCTGCTTGCTTTTATCCTTGAGAGTTAGCCAGTAGAGTTTTCTACGCTCTTCTTTTGCTTCATGGCCCTAAGTTTTGGCAGCCTTTGCAAGAATCCTTACAGCTCCTCAATCCGCCCACCCTCCCCGTGGCCTTAGCTCTCTTGGGGTCCCTCTCCCTGTAAAGCCATCCAGGGACGTGGACATACACGTCCCTTGACTTCTGTCCTTTGGCTCTTTTTTCCAGTTGGATCCCGTCCTCCCCACTCATGTCTATTAGGATGAGGCTGCAGGTGGGAACACGTGAGCCAAAGGGGCCGATTCCACAAAAATGAATTCCAGACTTTATCTTTCCTGTCAACGAACATTTATGTAGTATTTATCATGTAATTGTATTGCAGACCCCAAAATGAATGAGGTATATTCTTGCCCTGGAAAAGGGTCCAGTCCCGTGGAAGTACCATCCAAATAAAAAGCCTAGCTCCATCGGGAGCAGCGAGAACACTGGCCGCGTACTGGTTCTCTGGAATCCTTCCTGGAGACATTCCCAAAGCACCTATTCCGTGCCAGCAGACCCACGTCCACGCAGAGATTCAGCTGGGATCCCGCCCCCGTGTTCCTGTATTCCTGACAAGACCACCGTCTGCCTCCTCCTCTGCTTCCAAAAGACAGAGTGAACTTGTGTTATGGAGTCTTCCTCTTGCTTCCTGTTCTTCCACAGTCAGGTGAGCCAGAAGAAGGGACAAATGCTGCCTGCATAAAAAGCCATTATGGAGTTGCCCATCAGGTACCAGTGGGTTGCAAAGGTGCCGGGTAACAGAGGCCAAAACCTCAAGCACCTACTAGGTGCCAGGTGTCTGTGCCCTTCACCACCTCTGCCTGCCACAGACAGCCTGAACCTCTAGAGCCAGGAGCTGGGCTCACAAGTCCCAAGTAGAGTGGCCTTCCCAAAAAAGACGAAGACTCACCTAACTCCAGAAACACAGTGGAATCTGCTCTTCTCCCAACAGGACACCAGTCAGTGAAGGGCCTGCCAATTCTTGCGTGTTTCCTCCTCATAACTGCCATTTATTTCCCAGACTGCCCCCTCACCTGGGAAGGCTGCCAGGCAGAAGGGGGAGTGATTAACCCGTGATCAATCAGATTTCCCAGCCCTTGGGCAATGGAGGCAGCTAAATGGGAATGTGGGGTGAGATTTTTTTTTTGGAACTTTGGCAACCTACTCAAAAGTATTCAACTCCCTGCTCAAAAATTACCCCAGACTGAACTGTTAACCAGTTATCTTCCATACAGAAACCACTTTGATGCCACAAACATTTCATCACCAGAACTAACAAATCAAGCGTTCCAAATACAACTTGCACTAAAAAAGACTGACATCATTTTCCTCATTTATAACACGGTTTGTGATATATAAATGCTTGTATGTACAGTTCCATTCTGAAAGACACTCAGCAATTAATGAAGTTAATTACTGGGCAACTTGAGAGAAAAAACTGGAAAAGAAACTAAAACGTTTGGTGAATTCTACCAAAGTCAGCTGTGGCCGCTGCACTGGGACAGAATGCTAAAGCCAGGATGACTCTTCTCACTGCAAACCCAGAAACACCACGTGCCTGATGTCCACAGCACTCGGCAGAGGGCTGATGAAGCCTAGCTGTGTCTCCAGCAGGTGCCCGCTGCAGCCGGGGGTAACCCATGCTCGTCCACACAGCACGAAAAGGGGGGCGAGTGTGTCCTAGTCTTACCAGGGGAGGGGGGAATTCTAGTCATCCATAGGCCTTTATTCTTGTGCATAAATATTAGAAATATTAGAAAGCCTCATTTACTGATCCATTTTATGTATTTGAATAGCAGCAAATTGAATTTTTCCAAAATTAAGGCTCATCTGTAACTCTGTCCAGGACCCTGCTGACTCAATAGAGAATTCAAATGCATTCTTTTTTTTTTTTTAATTTTTTATAAATATTTATTTATTAATTCCCCACCCCACCCAACCCCCGAATTGTTTTTGTGCTCGCTGTCTGCTCTCTGTGTGTTCTTTTGTGTCTGTCTTCTCTGTAGGTGGCACTGGGAACTGATCCTGGGACCTTCCGGAGTGGGAGAGAGGCGCTCAATCTCTTGCACCACCTCAGCTCCCTGGTCTGCTGTGTCTCTTATTGTTCCTCTTCTGCGTCTCTTTTTGTTGCATCATCTTGCTGTGCCAGCTCTCCGCTCGAGCCAGCTCGCTTTTCACCAGGAGGCCCCGGAAACAAACCCTGGACCTCCTATATGGTAGACGGAAGCCCAATCGCTTGAGCCACATCTGCTTCCCCAAATGCATTCTTAAAAGAAGAAAAATCTCCAGTACTAATTTTGTTTCTTTTTGTGGTTTGCATTTGGTATTAGTACTTGCAATTGTATTAAAATCAAAAGCTGGGAAGCGGCTGTGGCTCAATCAGTGGGGCTCCCGTTTACCATATGGGAGGCCCCGGGTTCGGTTCCCGGGGCCTCCTGGTGAGGGCAGGCCCGCCCACGCAGCATGGTTAGCTGACCCAGCGAGCACAAGCAGCAAGGGGGGGATAAATGAATAAATAAAATCTTTTAAAAAAAAAAAAAAATCAAAAGCTGATTTTTAAGGCAAACGTGATTAAAGCTGCCTTTCTTTCTTTTGTTTTGTACCAATAATTTAAAATTGATATGCTAAAAACAATTTGCACAGGACTAAAGCATGAGCTAGGTTCATCGAAACCTGTAAAGACATAAAAGATTTTATATTTTTTTCACTGGGAAGAAATTCTTCCTGGGTGAAATTACAAATATGTATATACTATATTTAATTTAAAAACTTATAAAATACCTAACTATAGAACTGAAATATAGATTGGCGTGTAGTATATAGAACAATATTTCATATAAATAACTTTAGCCTTTGTAAAAATGAAAATGAAGTTACAGGCTGACATTATGTTCTGTTTTTGAGTGCCCATGGCCTTTGCGAACATTCAGTGTAAAAGATTTCAGACAGTCAGCTTTGCTTAACTGTAATCAGGTAATTTTATTCATGATTAATGCTCTATATGTGGCAGACCTACGAAAATACTGGTCATACCTATCAGAATTAAATTTGTATAGAGCAGAGTTTTAAAATGAATGTAGATAGCACTAAACATTTTCTTTCTGCAACCTGTACTTCATAGAATCTTTCTCTAAACTAAATTTTAAAAAAATACTGTAGTGCAAAAAAAAAAAAAAAATTTTTACCCCAGACTTTTCCAATCCAGCAAATGAAGCTATGGGAAAAAAATAGGTTGGTGTTCCTGATGGGAAGTGGAATCCCACAGAAGGGCAGACGTGATATTGACCTGGGTCACAAATCTAGTCCGGCCTTGCTCCAGCGTCTGATTTAGTACAGAGCGTTCCCCTTCCATGTCACCACGGAAGGAGAGCCCAGAATCCAGAGGAAAGGAAGCAAACTCGAATGCCATCTCTGCCCAGGCGACTCCAGGATTATCCACCCAACGCCCATGTAAATTGGGGATGCGACAGGCACAGGAAAGTTGTCTTACCCGTGCCTCCCACAGCCCTTTCTACCCAGACTGTGGCTGCAGGGACTCAAGAGAAAGACACTGACAATCCCTTCAGGCTCCCCACTCCCTGCCCTGTTTAGTCTGGTGATTTCCCCTCGCCTTGCCTTCCCTCTTCCTCTGCCTTCACTCATTCATTCTCAAGGCTAGATTATGCCTCTAGCAGCCTCCTCGGGGAACCCCTGCAAGCGTCCCCATATCAGCAATCCATCTAATATCCCCCCCACCACGCAAACACATCGCTGAATGTATTTCCAATTTACAGATTTAATCATGGGGTTTCATAAAGCCTCAAACTCCTCTGCCAAATTTTCAAGGCTCTCCAACCCTGCCACCCATAAGGGGGAACCAGGAGAGTTAGGGGCAAAGTTGGAGATATGGGTGTTGGTGTCCAAAAGGCCATCTGGGTGGCACATCAGGGGCCAAGCAGCAGAGGCAGCCAGTACCTGCAACCCAGTTCACGTAGGTGAACTAGAATAAGTTCACGTAGGTGAGAGCTCAAAGCCAAGAGCCAGAAGAAAAGCTGGAGTCAAAAGGCAAGGAATGACTGAAATGTACAAACACAAGTGGGTTCGGTAATCATCCTGCTGGTAAAAGTGTTGGCATTGCTATTCTGATATTCTGTGGTTGCTGTGGCACAAAGCAAATGAGGAATTATGTTGGAGTTGTTGAGAAATGGGATTTTTGGTGTGGACGAAAGGATTTAGGGATGTAAAGATGCATGGAGTTAAGTGACCTTAGTCCTAAATGGATGGGAATGTCCATTTGAACACACGATGCATTTTATCTGATATTAGGGGCAGGGAGGGTGTGGCAGTTTGATATTATTTACGAATTCCAAAAAGGAGATACTGATTATATTTGTAAACTGGTCTGTTCCTCTGCGTGTGATGCTCTTTTGATTGTATTAGATTCAGCTGAGAGGACTTTGAGTGCATTATGTTAACATTAGGGCTTTGATTCGACCATGTCATTAGGGAGTGCAGGGTTTAGTCCCCTTGGTAGGTTATATAAATGGATGCTAAATCAAGAACAGGGAAGTAGATACACAGAGAAGATACACAGAGGGAGAAAGACAGCTCATTAGACCTGGGAAGAGAGATGAGCCTGATGGTCCACTGCTGACATTGTGAAGAGACCAGAGCAGCTGAGCCCGGAGAGAAATGAGCCTCGGGGAGGGAGACAAGCCTTATTCTAGGCTACAGCTGAGATCGGAAGCTGGGACCACAGAGCCTTAAGAGGAAGAAAGAAGGCTGAACCCTCACAGACTCGCCCACCATGATGTGTCAACACGTGGCAACAGACTTTGGGTGAGAAGGTATCTCTTATGGTACCCTGAGTTGGACACTTTAGGGCCTTGTGACTGTTCGCTTCTACCCCAAATTAACACTCTTTATAAAAGCCCACAGGGTTCTGGTACTTCGCATCAGCACCCCTTTGGCTGCTAATGCAGAGGGTGGATTTCCTAACCGTATTTTAAATGACTAACCCAATAGCAATAAGCACAATTAGCCCCCAGAGAGTGATCCCCAAATACTGTTATCCACTGACAGGAGCCTGGGCTCCCTGGAGAAATGGCCAAATCCAAGTCCGTGAGGAGAAAATGTGTAGGAGGAACCATTCGTAGTGTGAAAAGCAAAGAAGCTATCAAACTACTAAGATTTTACCAAAAGAACTAAAAGCCAACTTGAGCAAGTTCCCCCTAGCAAAAAGGGGATAATCTGAGCATCAGTTTAAGATAATAAGGGCAATGAATTAAAACAGACCATATATGCTCAAATCCATGAATCCTAAAAAAATCCATCTCATTGTTCATCTTTAAAAGATGCTAAGGAACTAATTCATTATTTTGAACACTGGGAAGTAAAGAGAAAGCAGCAAGCCTTTATCCTGCCTTTCCTATACAAACGGTGCCTCAGGGTAACCAAATATTTGATAAACTGATTTGTGTGTGTGTGTGTTATAGAAGTAGTGCAGCTAAAAAATGAGGAAGGAACGATAGCATTAGAACATCACCATTTTGCAATCGCTGATGAAATAATGGCTCTATGCAACGGCCGCCAATGGCTGTGGCCATTCCAGACCTGAATCTGATCAAGCCCGTTCACAGATTCACATGAAAACGGGACAGAGAATCACATCAAACGTCCATGACTCAATCAAATCCAGGCTATGGGGGAAAATACAGGAATAACAGCCTTGCAAGGAAAAGAAAAGGGAGTAAAGAGGAACCCAAAGATTAAAGGAGACTTAAGAGACTTATCAAGAGAGGCCACATATGGACCTTATTTAGATCCTTATTTGAACAAGGTGGTAAAAAAAAAAAAATTAGACAAGCAGGGAACTGTAAACACTGACTAGATATTTAATGACACTAAGGAGCGACAGTTAATTTGTTTCAGGGCAATCATGGCACTGGGCCTATGTTTTTTAAAAAGGGTCCTTTCAGAGACACAGAAGAATTTACGATGAAATGATATGTTGTCAGTAGTTTCCTTCAAAATAACAGTGTAGACGCCACCTGAGTATGGGTATAGATGAAATAATGAGTTGATATTTGCTGATGCTAGGAGATGGATACTCTATTTTTGCATATGCTTGAAATTTGCCACAATTTAAAAAACAAACAAACATTTTTAAAGGCAAGAATGGAATGGAAAAGAAAGTACAAAATGAGAGCAAGTTCAAAACAAGTGAGAAAGATGAGCTGAAAACAAGCCCTGCATCCTCACCTCTGAACCTCCTTGCTAATCCAGACCACAGGGTCTAGTGGCACAAATATGCACAAACAGTGTTTGTACTGTGATGATCTCTACTCCAATTCCAGGCTGCTCCTGGCATCTACCTTACTTCTAGCCAAATTACAAGGAGAGGGAAGGATTATAAGAGGCTCCACCTGCTGGGTCAGGTTACAGGAAGGGCGGCTTCCTTCTACGGGCAGGGCTTGGGGGGGTCTGCTCCGCTTTCCCCTCTGCCTGGACACAGCCCACACAGAGGGCCCGGGCGCTGCTGCCGAAGCACACGCAGCTCCTCCCAAATGTGCTTGGAGCTCGTCGTTGCATTTCAGCGACAGAATTCTTCCCCTAATTGAGGATGGGTGCAGAAATGCGGTAAAAAAAAAAAAGCCATCTGCCGGTCACGGGTGAGGCAAAAAAAACCACAAAAGACAAAAAAACTAAGAACAAACATAAAAAAAAAAAAAAACAACGAAGAGCCACAATTTTTAGCTTTTCTACACTATCTCCAAAGTGATAGATCCAAAATACTACTCTAACCACAGCTCTACTTTCAAGTCTTCTTCTGCCATCAAGGCAAAGTCCAAACTCATTCAAGATCTGCTTGCTTTCGAGATTCATGTCCTCCCCCTCTCGATGTGAGGACAGCTATGCTCCAACTACTTCCTCAGTCCATGACGTCCTAAGAAACTCCTATGCATCCTTTAGGATTCAACACGGAGTCCCCTTCTCCAAGCAGCCTGGCCTGAACTTCTGTCTTGAGGGTTCCCAGATTTCCCCCTGTTCTAGTGCTTAATACAGTGCACTGAGACTGCACATTCACTTTTCATCTTCCCTACTAGATGGTAAGCTGCTCAGAGGCCACTTGGTGCATTGTTTTTCTCTCCAATTTGGGGAGTGGTCAAAAATATTTGTTGGCTGCTTGACTCTTGAAGCAAATGATGTGTCTGGTACTGAGTTTGTGACAGGGCTCTACCCTCTAGGTATCTCCACGACCCCCTAGAACCTCAGACACTAAATAGGTTTATTAATAATGCAAAAGCAAAGAAACAATAAACTGAGACCAACTCTGAGGTCAGATGACATGTAAACCCTGGTTTCCCAGCTATTTTGCATTTTAGTAATTGTTATTTTAATATGTACTAGAAAAAAGTAAAAGCCCATCAAAGCCAAGATTTCACAGACGCTGTTGTTTAGAATGAGCCTGGTAGCCATGGTAACCGACATCATTTACACAGCCTGACTTGGGAGTGTGATGCCCAGGCATGGCCATGGGTGCTAAATGTTAATATGGAAGCTATGGTATGGAGAAAGGCAAAGCCAACATGACCTGTGATCACGGGGAGTGCCATAAAAACCCAGATTTTTATACCCACAGGGCTCTAGAGTAGCCCTGACCACGCCTTCCAAGCTTTGCCTGATTTATTTGCCTTATAAATGTGGATTTTCAAGCTAAAAGAGGCAACGTGAGCTCCTCAGAGTCATACAACAGGTGAATGGAGGTGCAGGACCGGCTCGCAGGGGTCCCCACTGTGCAGCCACAGGACTCTTGGATCCCCTTCCAAGCAGGGGTTGAGAATTACTGCTCACACTTGCCAGTGAGTCAGTACCTCGCAAATCAACATAGCCTACCACCTGTCACCACGCTTCAAGGCGCTCCAGTTTAAAAATGATGAGTACACTGTAAAGTTAGTTGTAAGTAATATAAGATGCATTAATCTTACCAAAAAATTTCTTCAGCACCGAAGGAATTTTAAACAGTAACTTTTATGACTATTTTTAAAATATAAGTAAATGTATGGTAACTAAAAGGTCAACGATCGATACCTAGCATTGGTTACTTTTCAGTGGTAAGCCTACCAGTTATGTATTGGTCTAGCTGAGTTTTTCATATTTCCATATTAAATATACATAGGGTTTGATAAAAGAATAATTAGGGTTTACAAGCACTATTTTAAAAAATAGTATTCATTCTTCTGAAACCATCTTTCACCTGGAAAACATTTTCTTTTTTCAAATAAGCAGTACTTTCCCATTAACTGAGCACTCCATGGGAGCTGCATTCTTTATTCGGGGGTCAAGTGAAGTTCTCTCTATATGTTAGGGAAAGGTTTTATTTGTTGTTTGTTTTTCCCCGCCTACTCAGTTTTGAGGGGTAACTTGTATTATTACCTCTCTTTACCTGGCTTGATTTATGATCTTGGAAGTCAGGTCATTCTTTCTGAGGTCAGAGAAAGGAAAAAAAAAAAAAAAAAAGGTTTCCCCCACCTAATACCAGATAAAATATCTGAAAAGGTCATTGCAGACCTTGACAGAAACACATACAATTTCAACACAATCTGATAAAACAGCAACTAGAAAACTTTTATCAGAAGAAAACGTAACTTGCCATTTCCCAGCTCAATTGATTGAACTTTTTTTTATCTGAAATGACAGACATTATAAGATAGGAAAAGCTGCAGATAAGAAACCAAATCGAGTAGTCTTGAATCAGATCAGATTGTCTGACCCTGGTTCAAACTCCCACACCTGCTCTGAACCGGTCAATGAGAGCCTCTTGGCATGGTCCCCGAGGGGTTTTGAAACGCTGCAAAAGTGGTGAACTTTGAGACGTTAGCGTTTATTCTGCGATTATAATTAACCTGCTCACCAGTTGCTATCGATCAATTCTGAATGGAGGTGATAAAGTTTGACTGGATTTTTAGAAGTAAAAATGGAGGTTTAAACTAGGGAGAAAAAAGGAGGGTTAAAAAAAAAAACAATTTAAGATCTGAATTCCTTTTTTTTTAGGAGGTACCAGGGATTGAACCCCGGACCTTGTACATGAGAAGCAGGTGCTCAACCACTGAGCTACACCTGCCCCACCTAACTTCAATTTTAAGATGCAAAACTGAACCTGTGTCTGGGGGACCGCAAAGCCCAGGGCTTAATAAGCCTCAAAAGTTCCTCGCCCAAGCGGGTGGCCTCTCCCCCTCCAAAATAAAGTATCTCTACAACTGCTCGGTATGGGGCGAAAGAGCCTCCATTCCACTCGCAGAGACTTTTCCACGATTTTCAGCAAATGTAGTGACATACCTGTCTGCTTTATACTTCTCCTTTGGGGGGAGAAAAGATATTTGAAAATATCAAGTCAATTCTTGGGCCCCGGCAATATACTGAAGGCCAGAAAACCAAATTCTCTCCATCCAGATAAGAAGCTTGAATATCCCGGCTCCGTTCTGATTACAGAGCAGTCATAGATAAAACCACAGGCCACCTGCCAGAAACAAGAAAGCTTCCACTGATCCGCTTGGCGTTCTGCTCAGGTCAATTCCCCGTGGCCCTTTTGGCCTGGGGTTTTATTCACTTTCTTAATCCATGCCCCTATTTACATCATTATTAGGAGCATAATTATTACACTCCCCCGTTCTCTGTTCCTCTCACAAGCACACTTGAAATCTTCAGAAAAAGGGGAAATACAGAGATGCTGGTTAGAGGTTTCTTTTGAGAGAGCCATACGGTTTGGCTCTTTTGTAGGAGGATATTCTAGTTTGGAGGATCGCTATTGAATTCTTTCTGCACACTACGAGCTGGGAGACTGAAGAGGAAGCTTGTGCAAGGTGGAGACTCGTGCCATTGCATCCTGCAACTGTGGGCTCTGCTGCATCCCACTGAGACGGATTCAGGAAGACGGCGCGGCTGGAGAGGCACTGGTGGGAAGGAGGCATGAGCAGAAAAGAAGTCATACTGGGTGAGAGAGCTGGCGGAAACACAAGCACTAGCGGAAAATCCTAAGGATTAGCAGTCCTTCAACGACCACCTTCTGGCTCCAAAGGGGTGAGGGCCCTTGTCTCAAATCTGGCAAATGCAAAGTGTGGTAAATGGGGAAAAGTGTGACCCTTTAAATGGAACAGGTTCTGTTGTTTGCTACCTGGGGGAATGTAGACAAATTAATTATTCTTTCTGCCCATCAGTTTCCTTTTGGGTAAATTGGGCATAATAATATTTACCTCTCAGAGAAGGACTTCAAAAGTCTTGGGCACTTCCCTCTTCTTTACCTGACGATTTCCTCAATGACCCTTGGGAAAGGGTCCAACTTACTATTCACTAGGGGATACTGTGCAAGATACAGGCCACTGTCCAAACACTAACAAACATTAACCTGTGAAAAGTTTATTTTGTGTAAATTAAAAGGGATGAAAGGTTATTCATATTATAACCCCGTTCATATGCTCTCCCTGCCTTGTAGCTCTAATGAGAGCTAACTCGATGCTCAGGAGGTCCATTCACTGAGCATGTGACATGGGACCATGTCATGGTCCATCAACAGGATACCCATTCCCAAGCTACGTGGGAGACTCATCATCAGGTTCTGCAGGATGTAGAAGCCAAGAAGTCACCAGAAGACAAACTACTTTCAGATATCAAAAGGGTCCCTTCCAGTTGTTAAAGCAACAGTCCTTGCCTGCAAGAATTGCGCTCTTCTAAGACAAGCAATGGGAAAACCAGAATGAGCCTTTCTCATTTCTTAGGCGAACAGAAGCGCCAACATTGGCAAGCCAAGTTCAGCTCTAAATTCCGTAGAGCTCAGCTAGCTGAAAAGAATCACCTTGCCCTGGAGGAGAGGAATTTCTTCTTCAAACACAATGTATCACTGTCTGAGGTTTCCCGCCCTGGTCCTAGGAGCCTGTTCGCCAGTAAAGGCTGGGGAGGATGGGTTTGGCCCTCGAGGGGCCTTAGGAAGCCCCCCCCCCCAGTGTGTGGGTGGGAGTCTGGCCGCTGCTGACTCAGCTCTGCTACCAGCGGACATTTGAGAGACGAGGATAAGACAGTTTATGCTTTAAAGCACTTTTGCTGTGCATCCATGAACACTAAATAGAGTTGTTTTAACAAGTCTTAAGAGGGAGTGAGGCTTTCAGGAAGCTGATTCATGAATACTGTACAACTTTTTTTTTTAATGTAACTGATTTAATATCTTTTTAAAAACAAGTAATACTTAACATGGTTCAAAATTAGAAAGGTGGGAGGCGGCTGTGGCTCAATCAGTGGGGCTCCCGTTTGCCATGTGGGGGGCCCCGGGTTTGGTTCCCGGGGCCTCCTGGTGGAGGCGGGCCCGCCCATACGGTGTGGTTGGCTGACCCGGCGAGTGCGGGGCGGCAGGGGGGGGATGAATGAATGAATAAATAAAATCTTAAAAAAAATAAAAAAAATAAAAAATTAGAAAGGTTCCAAGGTATGTATAGTCTTCTGCCACTCTCAATTATCCTCCCCACAGGCAATCAATGTTTCAAATTCCTTGTGACTATTTCCAGAATATTCAAGTGAATAGCATCTCTTCTTCTCTTTTCTTACACAAAGAGTAGAGTGTTACACACCTATTCCTCACTAATAAATGTCTGGGAGAGGATTCCATACCATTATATAATGAACTCCTAAAGCTTTTGTGCCTATGATAGTCTATTGCTTGTATGCAGCAGAAATACACAACCTAAGGATGGGCATTTGGATTGTTTCCAACCTTTGTTATTACAAACAGTGCTGCAATTAATATGTGCCAGTATATTTGGAGAATCAATCCCTAGAAGTCAGATCTCTGGGTCAAGAGTATATAATTTGGGGGAACTGGTATAGCTCAGTGGTTGAACGCCAGCTTCCCACATACAAGGTCCGGGGTTCAATCCCCAGCCTGGTACCCCCAAAAGAAAAGTATATAATTTGTAATTTGATGGATAACACCAAGTGCTCTCCCTGAAGGTTGTACCAATTTACACTCCCGTCCGCCCACAGCTATCAGAGTTCCTGTTTCACCACACCTCGGAGTTTGTTTCTTTTCTTAGTGCATTTAAGTGAGAAAAAAATGAGGAAGGATACAGAAGAAAGTGTTATCTAAAACTGTCTCCTGTGCAGAGTGCTTAGAAAGAAAGTGCCTTGCAGAGGGGACCCCACCTCTTCATGGAACACAATGGGCGAGTGACACATCTCACCAGAGGCAGCGACACACCCCTGTCCACCCCACACACCTTCCTCCTTGAACTGGGTCTCAACCTGCGCACCAAAGACCAGCCCCAACTCAAACTGACCTGCTCAGGGCGGTGACCGGAAAGTCAAACAGCTCGGGTTGTCCCAAAGACTGACAAATCGTTCTCTAGCCAAACAAGCTACTTAGAGCTGGTCTCACAAAGTTCCCTGAATAAATGAACTTTCTTGATAAGCAGTCCTCAAGGGATCCAGAGTTTTCCACTGACCTACACAGTTCACCAACTCTTAGGGCACTTTGAATGCTTCCCCACCCAGTGCAGTAAAGCTTCTTTTAAAGAAATCGTGGGTAACCCTGAATGATATATATATATATATAATTGATTGTTTATTACTCGGAAGAATCGTTACTCCATAGTAAAATACATTTTCATAGCTGTCCTAGTGAGCTCTATCACCATGCATATTTTATTTTAGGAGTACTGGGGATTGAACCCAGGATGTGTACATGGGAAGCAGGCGCTCAACCACTAAACTATCTCCGCTCCCCAATGAAAGTTGGTTTTCTCATTTGTTTATTTGTTTTGTTTTTAGGAGGTACCGGGGATCGAACTCAGGACCTCCTGCATGGGAAGCAAGCACTCAGCCACTTAAGCTACATCCGCTCCCCAAACCATGAATATTTATATACAATTTACATCTCCTTTCAGCCTTTCCTATTTACAAGCATTAATCGGTACTTTTTAAAAAGTCAGCTTTATTGAGGTATAATGTATTTTTTTTTAAAGTCTCATTTCAACTGTACATTCCAATGGATTTTCACAAAAGAATATACCTTAAAGGGCTCACTAAAAGGAAACAGCTATATTATCCTGCTATAGATATTTCAAATTCTCTCAAACAAAAGAACCCCTATCCCTTGAAATGCAAGAATTCCTTCCACAGCTCCTCTTGCAGATGGCAACAGAGTCTCTACTTAAACACTTCCAGTGCTCAGCAGTTTATTAAGACAAGCTACTCAATCTCCAAACAACTATAATCACTATGAGAAAGTAATAGCTACTCAGTGCAACACACAAAGGGCCACAGCCTTCTCCCTCTTAAATCTCTTTACACAGTTACTCTGTCCCTCTCTAATCCACCCAAGTGACTGTTCTCCAGCCTAAACTGCCCCATTTCCTTCAGTGGTTCCCCAGGGTTTCCAGAACCCTCCCCCATCCTGGCCATTCTTCTGAGCGCTCTGGGATTGCCTCTAGCAGGGCTAGAAACAAGCCATTGTATGCTGGGACCTGGGCGGAGCCCTGGAGCAGCTACCTCCCAGATCTCTGCTCAAATATTTGCTACGCGCCCAGCATGTGCCAGGCACTTAAATAGGACTTAGACTCTGTGCCTGCCCCTTAGCAAGGTCACATAATTCCATTAACGACGCCTAATTAATTTCAGCCCTTGTCCCAGGGTCTTAGCCCATATTGAACTTGGATTCAACTAAAGTCCACATACATTGCAGTAAGGCAGAATACGTTTTTCCAACTTATTGGACTTACGGATGCCCCCGTCAGATTTTATTATTTTGATCTTTGCCTTATTCCCAACCATGGCAAGATATTAACGATTGCTCTTATTGAAGTAGTTAATACTTCATAGAAAAATAGGGGCGCTCTGTTATTTCTTCTCATTGAAAGTAAAAATAGTTTCTGAGTTTAAGGGTGAACCAGTCCCTGTGGTTTTAGCTATAGTGATAAGTACACTTATTTAAACAAAAGCCAAGCTGTGTTGCGTTTCTATCAGGGTACTACACAGTATGTAGGCAAATGAGGGCATAGCTTCTCTTCTTTTCTTAATTGCAGGTTCTGTTCCTGGCAAACTCTTATTCATCCATCAAGACCAAATGCAAATGTCACCACCTTGGTGAAGGATTTCCAGATTCCTAGACTTCCAGTGATTCTTTCCTCTACCTTCCTTTGCTATCAGATAATAATCATACTGCACTATTAGGTCATTTATCCTAGTGTGACTGGTTTTAGCACTACAAATTCCACATCCTGGGAAACCTCTCAGGCCCTGGCAAATAAGGAATTTGTCACATTACATGACAGCGATGCCCCCACATGACTGTTTAATAAAATCACCATCATTTATAAGGGGCCAAAGCCAAACTCTTCATAAACATTAACTTATTTACTATTTAAGACAACACTAAAAGTAGTTATGATTATCCCATTTTATGGAGAAGGTAAAATTGGGAGAGGCTAAGTCTGCCTGACTCCAAAACCCTCTGCTTGTACCACCATGCTCTGTCATCTCAAGGCCCAGACGTGACCACACAGAGTGAGCATGCAATAGATACGAAGGAGTGATAACCACTTACCACCGAGTGCCTACCAATAAAAGAAAGGACCAACACTTTTGGGACAGGCTTGCCGACTCCTTGTGATTGGGAGGCCCTTACGAGAGGAAAAACGTATTTAAAAAGCACATTTATATACCCTGCTTGTCACTGAACTTGCCACATGCAGAGTACACTGAAGACATGAATGCCAACAAATTCAACACGCATCGCGTGTCCTCCCAAAGATGACATGGCCTTTTCATGACTTTACCCTTTAAAACTGTTGGCTCTGTGCAGAAGAGAAAATCCAACTGCTGGGCCAGACCAGAGCGGCCCCTTGGGGGGGGGGGGACTTCTCTTGAATCCATGTGGAGAGGCACAGGACAGGGGGGACAGAGCCCTCTTGGCCAGAGAGGCCACCCTGAAAATCATCTGGTCACTTGATGCTGGAGCGTGGGAAGCAGTAATTCAGCGCCGGCACGTGTGGTTACGGGGCCCATTTTAAAATACACACACTGTGAACTCACTGGGCATTGCGCTTTGTTGTTGCTTGTTTGTCTTTCACTGCTGCAGCTGTGTCTCTGACCAGCAAGTATTCTCCATCTTTGGAGTTTGAGCTTCTCTCTTTCCCTTAATTTCCAAATTCCCACTACCAGATTAGAGGGTTGGAAAACAACCCCCCAAATTATAAATGAGATGGAACCGCGGGCACCGTTCCCACCCCCATTTAAAGTCCGGGGCGCCAGCAGAGAGGGTTCTAACAACGCGGGCAAAGAGCTCCACCCGAGGCGCCATTGTATGGAGATGGGCCGGACAGCCGCCTCGCAAAGCTCCTCCCTGCAGCCCGGGGAGCCCGGGTGCGGCCGCCCCTGCTCCCCAGGGGGCGAAGTCTGGCTCCCCCAGAGGGGGGAGGGGGATACCAGGGGCCCCCGACGCAGCCGCGGCGCCACTTCCACGGTGCATCAGTTTACCTGGGATGTGTATTTGGCTGGCGCACCCCCCCCCCCGGGGACCCTCCCTGGCTGCCGTGGGACAGAGGATAATTTAAAAGCGCTTCAAAGCCAGGGCCCTTCCCTGAGTCAGCCTGAGACTGACCTGGGAGAGACAGGCTTTACTCTTCAAAGCGAGAACAAATGCAAAAGGATTTAGCACTTAGTAGGTAGTCAATAAATGTTAACTTTGTTTCTCAAGTCTGGGCTTCCCCACACCCGGCAAGACTTCTTAATCCAAACCCGATTTTTCCACTCCCTTCCCGAAATTCCACCAGACGAGAGGTCGTTTTCATTTTGAACTAGGGATTGCTACTTCCCTTTCTCAGCCCCTCTGGCTCGGTTAAGGTCGTTGGTTCATCTGTAAATTGAGGGGTGGGCATATTTGCGGTCCTTTCCGGGTCTGACACTGGATGGGAGTGTGGAACCCACTGATTTTCTTATCTCTAACCCCTGGAGACCTGGGGACAAGAGGGGGCTCAACTCAACTCCTCGATGGCTGAGGCTCATTTTAACTCGGGCACTAAAAAGAAGGCTTTTTAGTAAAAAGAAGACTCCTGTATTCCTCGGGTGACCACGGGGGCGCTTTGGACTGCCCACCTGGGCGCGTCTGCCAGGCACGCTCTGGCCCCGAGGCACCCACCTCCCAGGCGGCCTCGGCGTCGTCGCCCCTCCTGTTCCGGGTGTGAAATCCCAGACAGGAGAATCATCCGCCACCCCGAGGGACCTTCCCACCTGTGCAGACCAACCGCGCAGAAGTTCCCCTCGGAGGCCTCGGCGGGAGGACCCGGCGGGAATGAGAAGTGCTGCGCGGCGATCGCCACCGCGCGGGGCTCCAAGGGCTGCTCCTCCCGGCTCTCCCCGCGGAGAGGCGCCCGCACAGCAGCCGCTGCTCCCGGCACTCACCGTCTCCTCGGAAAGGGGATCCGAGCGGCGGGCCTGCCCTCCCTCCACCAGCCAGGGGCTCCCCGGGGCGCCCGGGGCGCCGGCCCCCGCCGTGTTCTCCCAGCTGACCTTCCCTGCAGACTCGACGGCACCAAGCACCCTCCCCGCGCACTCGTGAAAAACGAAATCCCCACCCCAAGCAGGGCGCGCGAGCCCTCTGCTCCGACCCTCCCGCGCTCGCCGGGCCTGCGGGGCCCCGCGCTCAGTACTCACCGAGGTTAGGGTGTCGGGCGGCGGGGTTGGCCCGGCCGGGCAGGCTGTGCAGGACCGGGCCGTCGAAGGGGCCGGCCGAGGCGGCGGCGGCCGCGGCCCAGGACGCGCCCACGTCGGCCATGTAGGCCGGGTAGGGGCTGGAGTAGGAGCCGGCGAAGCCCGCGCGCCCGTACTGCTCGCGGCCCGCCAGGCCCGCGCCCGCCGCCCCGCCGGCCCCGCCGTAGGCCGCTGCTTCCCGGGCCGCGGCGGCGGCGGCGGCGGCCGCCAGGGAGCCGGTGGTGCCGGGGAAGGAGAAGCGCGGCGCCACGGGCGGCGGCGTGTAGGCGGCTCCGTCGGCTCCCGCCTGGCTCCAGCCCGGGCTGCCCTGCTGGGTCCCGGGCCCCGCGCCTGCCGGGGCCGCCCCCGCGCTGCCCCCCGAGGCGGCCCCCGCGGCGGCGCCCCCGGCCGCGCCCTGCAGGTAGGACAGGCCCAGCACGGAGGAGGGCACCCGCGGCGTGGGCACGTAGACGGGCGAGGACGCGGCGCCCGCGCTGTGCATGAAGGCGCCGGGGCCGCCCGCCTCGTAGGCGCCGGGAGGGGCGCCGTGGTTGGCGGCCATGGCCAGGCTCTGGTACATGGCCCTGCGCGCCGCCGCCGCCTCCGAGGCCTCCTCTTCCCCGCGGGGCAAGGCTCGGGGCGGGGAGGAAAAACCACCCCGTGCAGGCGAGCGGCGGTCAAGAAAACGCAGGCGGGGGCCAAAAAAACCAATTCCTCAAAAACAGAGATGCAGCACACGACGCAGGTCTGAATCCAGTCTTGAACAAAAGAGTCTGCGGGCTTGTTTACTCAGGTCCCAGCTTGAAAGGCTTGGCTGTTTGCGGGCAGTAGAGCCGCAGAAGCAGGATCCACCGTCGGGGCTGGAGGTCCGCGGCGCCTGCGGTGGCAGCAGACGGGCTACGCGGCCGAGCGCGCACCGCCGTGCGTGGCTGGCTTTCGGGCCACCCCCTCGTCGGCCCCCTGGCCTTCTTCCCGCGCCGCGTCGCCGCGCACCGCCTCCGCAGAACCCGCGGCGGCGGGAGCTGAGTCCCGCAGGCTTGCTCCCCAGGCGGGGCCGGCTCGGCTCGGGCCTCCTAGTTGTTGCCGCGTCCTAAAGCAAGACAGAAAGGGACAGAGAGGTCACCCAGGAGCTTTCATTCCTCGTTTTCCCCGTGCGTGGTTGCCTCTCCCGCACCGCAAACGACACCGTCCCGCCCAGGGCCCAGCCTCGCCGGCCTCCGAGTCCCGCTGCCCGGGGAGGCCTCGGGGAGGGGCGCCCCGGGGCCGTAGGGCTTCCCGGCTCTCGGGCATGGGAGTTATTGGTTGTGATCTAGGTCAATTATTTTTGTATTGCTTATCAGGAAGGGCTTTCGTCCCACATTCCTCGAGCATATTTTTGTCGCCGTACTTTTAAGTTCAAGGGTTTGCAACAGCGTGCCCGGGACCGACGAAATCTCTCCAGGTCCTTTGTTCCTCCACCCTCCCCTATGTGGCCCTGGCCATCAAAGCACTTTAGGATGCCCACGGGGGTAACGACAAACTATAAAAACCAGCAACCCAAGAAATGTGATTTGTAATCATTTTTCTTTAAACTGGAGCATAGAGTCTAAATGTTTATAAGTGGGCAGCCGTGTCTGCTTAATCTCGAGAGAAGGATTGTGACACCCCTTATCCAAATTAGACAAGCTACATATTTCTTGCCTATAGTTATATAGCAGAGATTTTGTAGATTGGATATTGAGGGGGAAAGTAAAAGTAATGTACAAGGTCCCTCCGCAGAGCTGCTCCCTGGACCGTCCATGTGGATTAAGCGGGTTTTTCATAGACTCGTTGGTCCACCCCAGGCATGGTCTAACGAAGAACCAGAAAACCAACGAGAGTTTGTAGGACTTGATTATATACTTGCTAGTGTCCGGTGTTTTGCTTTTACCAGGAAATTTCTCTGATAAAACAAGAGCTTCAGGTTTTGAAGCACCTGCTCTGCTCCAGGCACTTTTCTTCACATCTGCATTAAGTAAAGATGTCTCTTTTCATTTTACAAGAGTGAACTGAGGCATAGGAAAGTTTTGAGACTTGTCTAAGACCAAAGTCCAGTCAAGAGGGGCTGTGGGAATCAAGCATTTGAGGCTGTTGGCCTCAAACAGAGGCGGCTACTCCTGACAGCGGTTTCTTTTTCGTTACAGTAGAAGACTTAAAAGGAAAGAAAATAAAGTAGACCAAATCCAGGCTCTGCCACTCACTGAATGAATGACCTTAGGCAAATCCCTTAGCCTCTCTGTTCCTCAGTTGCCTCATCTGTGAAATGCAGGGAATTAAAAGTACTTACCTTGTACAGTCATTGTGAAGATTATGAGTGAGGATTATAAATTAATATTTGTGAAGCACTTTCTAACAGGGTCTGGCACAAAGAAAGTTCTACATAACTTGGCTATTATATACAGATTTCTAATGTACCTCAGATGAATATGTACTATAATGAATATTTATTATTGTAGAATTCTAGAAATTGAATCTCTAATACACACTATCTAATACTTTTCACCATTTTTGCAATGTCATTAATAATTATTATTATGGAATGAATAACGCTATGTTATATAGTGACATAATTCCTCAATGGCTTATTTGCTTTGGAAAATATGCAATATCAAAACCCATAGAAATGTATATACAAAGAATGAACCGTAATGTAAACTATGGGCTTTAGTTACTAAAAATGTATCAATACTGGGCCATCAATTGTAACAAATGTACCAAACCAAATGTTAACAAAAGGGGAAACTGTGTATTTGGGGAGGAAGGGTATATGGGAACTCTCTGTACTTTATGTGCAATTTTTCTGTAAACCTAAAACTGTTCTAAAAAGAAAGTTTATTATTTAAATATATATATATATATATATACACACACACACACACACACAATAACTAAATTATTGGTTCGGTGCACAATTCCTTCCAGCAAGAAGTTTGGCTTTTTGAGGGTAAACACAAAAATTTAACTTGAGGTCACTAACTTTCCCCTTTGAAAATGAAGGCAAAAAGTTAATACACATAGGACTCTCTGGGATTCAGTAAGTAAACATATGTGCTTACTGTAGTAAAATACCCAGTATTTAAATTATTAAATCAAGGAATTGACCTATTTCATTGTATTTTCTGTAATACTCAACTCCTGCAGTTCTAAAGTGTCTCAAGTTTTCTTTTACTCACATACTGGAGGAAAGGAAGTAGATCTATAATTTTTGTAATCTAACTTCCAGTATACATGTAAGTGCTAACTTGCTAGCTTTACAATGTAAACGCTAAAAATGCTATGGACCTAACATTTGTCTTCACCCCACTCTCCCTTTTTAAATGGCTCATACCTTACCTGGGAGCTGGATTACTGGAACAACACAAGGTAGAAAAAATACCCCTCTATACCTTTTCTGGGGGAAAAAAAAACAAAACAGCAAAAGGACGATTCCCTTAAAGCGACTCTTCCTTCGTTTCTGTAACTGAGCCTAGATCCTGGCCCGGCACAGAGCGCCGAGCCGAGACACTGGCCTCGCCGTAGGGCCCATCCTGGCGCCCCAGAAACTCCCTCGCTTCCCGACCACTCAACCCAGCTCGCCCAGATTTCGCAGGCTTACGGGAAAATGCTTTCTCCCTGCACAACTTGCTAGTGGTAAATGTTCCCGTGCGCTGACCACGCACTGGTAACGCTGCCTCCTCGGGCTCGCCCCCTCCCAGCCTCCGTCTCGCTGCTCAGCAGCAGCGGCCCCGCGCCAGAGCCCGCGCCGGCCCGCAATACACAAGTTGCATCCGGTAGACGCCCAAGGGCGTGCGGCATCGCCCCGCAGGCCGGGTAGTAACCGCGCCGGGCGGTCCCGGCACAGCAAAGGCTGCCCCGGGGCGCTGCCCCAGCCGTGCGGGAGCCGCGGGCACTGCCGCTCCGGGATGCGGGGTCCTCGCCCCCTCCCGCGCTCTAAACTGGCAGCGGTTCCCTACTCCGACGTCCCTCTCTTCCCATCGTGACGCTGCGCCCCCGGCCCCGCGACACGGCCTCGCCGAGCCTGGTAGTAGCCGCGGGCTGCCCAGGGACGTCAGCGCTCCCCGCCCCCGGCCCGGCCACCCGCCAGCTTCACCCAGAAGCACTCTGGGTGGGGGTGGGGCTGTTGGCCTCGTGAGGGGTGCTCGATTCCCGGGACCACACGGTCGGGAAGGTGGCGAGAAAGGCCGAGAAAGCCCGCCCCTAGCAGCCGCGCGCGACCCCGCAGCGCCTCCCGGGGCCGAGCCCCGCTGCTCGGCTTCCCGCCTCGGCTCGGCGTCCCCATCCCGCGCGCCTCCCCGTAGGGGCTGGTGAGCGGCCTGAGCCGGTCAGCGGTCAGGGCGACTTCACGTTGCCACCGCCACCTCCCGGCCCCGCACCGCGAGGCGCCGACCACAGGCTGGAGGGTGTGCGGGCACCGGGCGGGAATTCAGAGCGCTCGACAGCCTCGGCCCCCACCGGGAAGCGCCCTCTCGGCTCCCCCTCGCCCACAGCTTCACCTTGAGACGGCCGCTGGGGCGCTCAGGGCAGCGAGGGCGCGGGCCAGGCTGGAGGGCGGGAGTGGAGAGGGTTCCGTCTCATCCGCACCTCCCCGCTGCAGGCAAACGGGCGCGAGGGCTCGGAGCTCCTCGGACCGGGGAAGGAGAAGGGGACAGGAGGAGAAAGGGCCGTACCTGCGGGGCACCCGGCTGTCGCGGAGGCTGGCGCCCCCAGGCGCTTTGGCAGAACCGGGCGCGCGCTCTCCTGGGCGCCCCCAGAGCGCGGACGGCGGCAGGGCCCCGAGCTGCGGCGGCGGAGCCTCTCTCGGCCACCGTGCCAGCCGCCGCCGAGTCCCCTAGCTCGCCCCGCAGGTCCCCACGCCCCTCGGCTCGCTCCTCGCCTTGCGCTGACTGGTCGGTGGGAGTCACGTGCCGGGGCGGAGGCGGGGGTGCGCAGGGGCGGTTGCTCCCCGGCTGCTCGCCCGGCTGCGGGGCTGTTCAAAAAACTCCGCCAGCAGGCAAAGTCCAGCGCGGGGCTCTCCTCGCGGAGGCCGAGGGGCTACCGCCCTGGAGGTGGGCTTCACGCGCAGCCCCGAGGGCCATTCGGGCTGCGGGTTTGCCCAGAACCCGCTTTATTATTGACGCGACCCCCCCCTCCTGGCGGCCCCCGTCCAGTAAGCGGCCCCGGACGCTGGGGGTGAGGGGTGGGGCTGCTGGAGGGGAAGATGACCTCTGGGGCGCGACCCCCCATCGCGCGAGGGGCACTGGGTGCCCTGCTGTCTGCAGATTTCCGAGGGGAGTAGTCAGAACCTTCCCAGCCTGGGCCTCTGGGAAGGTGGAGGGACACCAGGTCGGGGTCTGACCCCTAAAATCAGAAAACAGAGACCAAAGCCTCCCTTAGACCTCCGCAGACTCAGTCCTCAATCTTAGGTATTTGTGCGGGACGCGCACCCCTCCGCGACGGCGTGTCCCACCTCCTGCCGCCTCCGTGCGTTTTCACTGGCAGTGCGACCACCGCCTCACCAAGCCGAGGGAGGACAGGCCCTAGCAGCGCCGCAGCCCCCTCCCCGTGGTGGGGGCGGGGAGTGTCCGGCCCGATTCTGAAGCCGGCGTCAGGGCCCGAGGCCCCTGGGCAGCGAGGGCCTCAGACAGGTCTAAAGGTTAATAGAGCAATCCCAGGGCCCTATTACCGCGCAAAAACAACCCATCGATTACCGCAGACTGCAGCTCCAGATAAGGGCCGCCGGCCGGTGGCTCTCACGCTTTCAGTTAAGGCTTTTTTTTAAGGGCCTCATTTCTCTCCCCGACCACGGCTTCCTCCCGCACGTTCAGAGGGGTCGGGGAGGGGTCCGAGATACCACCCAGGACGAAGCCTGTGTGGCTCGGGAGGGAAGGCTAGGGTCAACACCCGCTTCCGGAGCTGGAAACCGGTCGTGGACACCGAGGACGAGGCTGGGACGCGGGGATGACTGGAAGGAAACCCCCTGATAGGACCGAGGCCAACTCCTGGGGATTCTCAGGAAAATCCCGGAGGAAGGACTGAGCTGCCGCACGGGGAATTCTTGTGCCTGAGCTAGAGGTGGGCGAGCCGAGGGCCCAGGCCGCGGAGGCGGCGCTGGCGGGCGAGGGGCGCGGGCCGAAGGCCTGCCCGCGGGGTGGTCCCTGGTGCGCCCGGGCCGCCGCCGGCGAGGTCCCCTGGCCGGGAGCTGGGGGCGGCGTGCGTGAGGCTCCTTCCCCAGCTCCCCCAACACTTGGCCGGCGCCTCTGCAGAGCTGGGCGCCCCAGAGCTGAGGCCTGGGAAGTGAGGGGGGAAGGGGTCCCGGGGATCTGGAGGCCAGAACTGGGGAGAAGCGGTTTCGCAGGCACACTCGGACCTGCGCGCCCTGGGACAGCGGCGGCGAAGGGAACGACGTCTGCTCTGCTCGGAACTGGCCCTTCTCCGCGTCCGGGCGAGCAGTGCAGGCCCCTGCGCCCCGGGTCGGATCCGAGTGGCCACAGGGGGCGGAACTCTCCGGGGGAACCCGGCACGAAGCCAAAGGCCTGCGCCAGGATCCTACGAGGGAGGCCTTTTTGGAGAGATGGAAGTCTGGGCTTGGGCGCCCCGGCCTTTTCTCCTCAGGGATTTTCCCAAAGGACGCTCGGGAGGAGAAAAGGGCTGAGCCTGGGAACCGGGCAGTGGATTTTCTGAGCGACGAGCCAAGTTCTCGGGACTCAGTGTCCGGAGGAGCGGCCATCGGAGCGTCCTCACCGGAGTCAGGGACACAGGCTGCTCCCACGTGGGCTTCTCTCAGTAGTGTGGGTGGGCCTGGGCTGCAGCGCTAGGGGCGATGTGCGGGGCAGTGCGCTTCGCTGGGCGCCCTCCGGCGAGTCCCCCGAGCCTCCCTGAACTTCAGCTTCCTCCTGGGTGCAGTGCTGGGGACAACAGCAAGCCCCGCTCGTCACGACTGCAGCCGGCCTCCTTTTTCTAAGAGCTTTACCGAGAGCAAAGCCGGGTTCCCTGGACGGCTGTTTCTCCCCACGCCTCCCACCGCGCTCTCCGGGTGGACTGAAACCTAGGAGCCCGTGGCCTTGTGGCCGGGAGAGCCTCGTTGCCTCGGAGAAGGCTCCTGGGACAGAAATCTGTGCCTATTTCCTGAATCTTCTATTTCCGGGCCCAGCACCCCAACTTTCTACCCGAAGGGCCCTGTTCAAGGACGGGGCAGGGGGTGCTTGGCAGGAGGTGTTTCGTTTTCCCTCGCCCTCCTCCCTCCTTTGCGCGAGGAGGGAGCCGCCGTGGCCGCCGCGGGTTGCCAGGAGAGGGGAGCATTTCAAGGCCTCGCCCGCCTGCCGAGGAGGGTCATCGGCTGCCGCCAGCTTCCCAGACTTCTCTTTGGCCCAGGAGGCCGCTAGGAAGGGGGGTGGGTGCTTAGAGGCGGGACCGTTGGCTGCTTCTGAGGAGGATGTCCCAGGACCCGCTTGGGAGGGCGGCCCAACCTGGTCCACGTCTCCTTTCCCAGGGGCTGCGGGGAGAGCTGAGCGCCACCACCGTCTTGGGACCTGTTTTTTCCAAGGCTTGAGTCGAACGAAGCGTCAAGTCTTTAGACTTGAGAGAGTAAGAACTCATATGTATACCCAGTACTCATTTAAACCCACCCCGTCCAGGACATATAAATAAACTGGGTTGCCTTGTTCCCACCCAGCTGTCCCTACCCGAGTGGAGACGCATTTGCTGGCTGAACATGATGTGCAGAGGACTCGGAACTCTACTTCCATAAATAGACAAAGAGATAAATAAATAAGCGGGCGGCAGATGCTGGAATTGGAATTCACGGTTAGAGCAGCCAGGGGCTCCCTCGCTCCGGGTTCCGGCGACTTCCTGGTACCACGCGAGCTTGCTGCAGCAGAGGGCAACTGCGGGCGCCACAAGCTCAAGTTCCCGCTTGCAGAAGACAACTACGCCTGCGGAAATCTGGGCAGAAAGAAACCCGCAGAAAGCGTGTACCCGAGAAATCACTCATCCCCCCGCGAGGCGAATTCCTCGGTGATGGACTGGCGCTCCCGCGAGCCTGTGGGCAAGGGACCCGCGCTGAACGAAAGCCGGGTCCTGCGCCCGCACGGCCTCGGAATTCCCCCCGCACAGCCTGGGCGCTGCGGGCGCGCTGCCCTGACCCGGGAGGCGCGTCCTGGCCCCTGCACGACGGCCCGCAGGCCCATCCCCGCTAACCAAGCTGCGGAACCGGGCTCGCTAAGCGGAAAATGGGGAAAGAACTAAGCTGCAAGACCACACAGAGTTCCCCTGTCTTCCTGAGCTGCGTGCCTCGGACTCTGGAAATTCGAGGGAGCGGGGACGCGTGGACACAGAAGCCCCCCCCCCGCCCCCTCCAGGAATCTAACTCTGCAGCGCAGGGCTCGACCCTCCAGGCTCCCGCGGGCAGACGCGAGGAGAGAAGAGAGCAACGCTCGTGCTTGCGGCTTGCTTTACAAGCGCTACTCGAAAAAGGCAAAGGCAAGCCGTGCTTTCACCCACTGGCCTCGGTGACTCCTCGGCGGTGCGCCTGGCCCGGGCGCCGGGTGGGTGGCACACCCCTCATATTTTATCCTCAGTCACAGATTACAGAACTTCCTGAAGTTCCAGCTTTTTAAAGGAAACAACAACGTCTCCACGCGAGAGGGAGGGAGAGAAAGTGTTACTATCCTCATCTTCCTCATCTTACAAACGGAAACACGGAGACTCAGAGCTCTCTAAGGTGGCAAAGGCGCTGGCGCCGCAGGTCTCAAATCTAGATTCCCGAGCCTTCCTTTTCTCCCCACTCTATCTGAAATCTCCCGTTTCTACCATACTTTACTTAAAAAAAAAAAAAAAAAAAAAAACTCGTTTCACTTTTTAAAACTTTCTAAATATCTTTTAATGAGCATGCCTGGCATTTAAAAATAAAATGATCTTAAATAAAACATTTTGCATCTCATTATCAAGAGGCAGTGGGAAGGGAAAGAAAAGCGAAAGGAGCTTTTCACTTTTTCACCAAGCTCGGGAACGAGGCCAGGAGCTGGAGTGGTAAGGGGACACCTCCGGTCCTGGGGCAGCTGTGGCCAGGGCTGAAGTCACGTCCCGGCGCCGCAGTCCCGGCCTGGACGCCAGCGTGTCCCTGAGCCGGGAGCAGTGGGCGCACTGCGGCCGCGCCCTCGCTTAGGCCCCTCTTGCCGGCTCCCAACCCGGCTCCCTCTCCCCCTCCTTACCAAGGATGGCGGGAAAAACGGCAGCAAACCGGGCGCTACCAACACCCAGGCCCTGGCCGCCGGCCTGTGGGCTGCCGGGCAGAGCCCTTCTTTCCAGGGACCGCAGCAGCCACCTGGGATCGCTCTTGGGGACACGGGCAGCGAGCACCCCTCCCTTCTTCCCTCCCTCCCTCCTTCCCTGTTATGGGCTTTTGAATCTGCAGCACGAGTGGAGCCGAGTCCAGGGCGCAGGCACAATTCATATTCCTGTAATATATAAAATGTTCATTTGCTTTATTCATAGGCCTTATTCCCCGCAGTTTATAAATTCGTTTATCTGTGGTTGCTTGTCCACCCCCAGCCGTGGGCGCACACAGCTCACAATGCAAGCTCTATTAAGGCAGCGGCCACAGCTAGCACACAGTGGGTGCTCCATAATATTTGTTAAATGATTGAAATTACAAAAAAAAAATTGCCAATACCACTCCTTGGGGTTGCTAGGGGGACAAGAGATGGAGAACAGGCCGCTCCCGTCTGAGGACCTGGTACCAGTAGATGCACAGTGTTGCCATCATTCCTCCCAGTAGGACCCTGAGGCCGAGGCCGAGGGAGTGGCCCAGTCTGGGTGGCCCGAATCCCTACCACGAGGAGGGCTCGTCTATGCAGCTCAGCCCCGACGCCACCTACAAATCGCTGCCCGGAAAGAAGCCTCCGGGGACCCGTGGCCCTGGGATCGGCACCAACAAGGGATTTCCGGGGGCCCAGAGAGCATTTTCTGAAAGTCCAGTTCCCTAAAAAATCTCTGCTAGGCGCCGAGGCAGATGGCCTGGCACAGCAAGGGCTTCCGTGGACAGGGCAAGCCAGTTGCGCCGTCTCCACCCGCGCCAAGGGTCCAGAGGCGGAGTCAGAGACAAAATGAAGGCAGAGAAGGACAGGCAGAGAAAAGAGAGGGAGGGAGGGAGAGAGAGAGGGAGAGAGAGAGAGAGAGAGAGAGAGAGAGAGAGAGAGAAAGGCTGGGGAGCTGTGGAGAATGGCACAGAGACGGGGAGCGCCAGAGAGACCGGGATCCGCCCTCTCGCTCCTTCTACGTTCACTGAGCCCCTCGGGAGGGTGGAAGGTATATTGGAGGCACCAGGGACTCAGCACTGGACAAGACTGAG
The DNA here is from genome assembly GCA_026826555.1 of Tolypeutes matacus. NCBI lineage: Eukaryota > Metazoa > Chordata > Mammalia > Cingulata > Chlamyphoridae > Tolypeutes > Tolypeutes matacus. Next base: position 1,913,965 of record JAKSZT010054464.1, on the reverse strand, counting down.
GAACATTCTGTTCTGCTTTCCGGGGGCTTACATTCTATGATGGGAAGACGGACAATAAATAAGTAAAATACGTAGAATGTTAAATGTTGAGAGGTGTTTGGAAAAACAATAAAGCAGGAAAGGAACAGGGGATAGAGTGGGTGGAGGCAGCCACCAGAGTCCGACAAGGTCCTGGAAAGAGAAAGCAGAGAAACACAGACTCGGAGAAGGAGGGTGAGACCGGCCCAAGAGGCCAGGAGACGGGGCAGCTAGGGCCCAGGCGCCCTGGAGCCTGAGAAGACCCCCGAGGGCAACCGTGGACGGAAGGACCGGGCAGGAGAGGGGACCAGGGCCGAGGCCAGCGCGGCGTCTCACGCGGGCAGGGCAGTGGCCACGGCGGTGGTGCGGTGACACTAGTCGCTGGAGCGCCGCCGGCCGCCAGGCCTCGGCGAGGCGAGCGGGGGGTTTGCGGGGCATCCAAAGACCGCGTTCTCAGAGCCAGGGCCCGCCTGTTTCCGCACAGTGCCACACACCCGCCCGGAACGCGCCGCGGGAGCCGGCACCCTGTCCCTAGCCAAGGAGCCCCCGGGGTGACCCAGAGGTAGGGAAGACGCCCAGGCAGGCGCCGCGACGGGCGCGACCCCAGCGAGGGACAGGAAAGTGTCAAGGAAGCGCAAAGCCCAAGTGCGAAAGCAGCGCCTCGCCCGCAAGCAGCGCGGGCCCCGGGGCCCGGGAGGAGGCGGGAAACCTGCAGCGGGGGCTGGAAGGCCCTGGAGCCCTCCTGGCGGGTGAGGTGTCCTCTCCTGACAGGCCCTGGCTTCCTAGTCAAGGGGCAGTGACGTCTCCCCCAATCCCCCCACCTCCCAACGGCAGCAGGTGCCTTCTCCCAAACGCCCACCCGCTGGACAAGCTTGGAAGGATTGATGATTATTTGGAAATCAGGGTTTCTTGCAACGGCAGAAGGAGGAAAGGGGCGACATGGAGCTTTGAGTAACTGGACCTGCCTTCTTCTGTCACAAGGGTATTTACCATATTCTGTCCTGAGCGCTTACACAGGACGGGAAGATGCCTCACATTCCATTTCTTTGTGGCTGGCTTCACCCTTTTTCCTAAGTTGATCTTATTTGAGGCTGTTTGTTTGTTTGTTTGTTTAATCTTTCTCTACCTTTAAAGCATGCCTTCTTCCACAGCCCCACCCCCTCTTCAGCAGAGGTGCTAAAGCACAGCAAATTGCCAAAGGGAAAGGAACTGAAGGGAGAAAATCCTGGAAGCAAAGGGTGTGAGTGAAATAGAATAACTGGCACTTAGATAAAGGCGAGCTGGCAGGATTTCACTCCCCGAGGTGCAGTGCTAACCTGGCAGTCCTGCTGACATGGCCTTCCCTTCCCTCCCTCCTCCCCCTCGCAGCACCCTATCACTGGACAGGGGCCTCCCCCCTGTGAGGGGCAGCCTCTCCCCCCTCCCCCATGCCCAGCTCCAGCTGCCCTCACTCTGCTCGGGGTGGGGTGGCCCGGTGGAGTCCAAGGTGTAGCCTTATCAGTCAAGACCAATCAGTGTCTCAATCGCTACATGAGAAATTTGCCTTTTCAGCCCTGAATTCATATTGTCTCCCTCTCTTTCTTCACACTTGCCCCCAGACACCACTTTTGGTCAGGATGTGATATTCTCACCCCAAACTCTTTGAAAATGGCTCAGCAGATGTGCTATTTACAATATGTATCAGTATAAGAGAAGTTAAAGAAACTGTGTCTTACTCTACAAAAGAGCACTTCTGTATCTTTTAAGACCCACAGCTCTATTCATAAGTCAAACACTGGCTACCACAGAAATGATCCTCAACTAGGGAGTAAACAAACGGTGGCACATCACGTAATAGCATATGTTCAGCAGCAGAAAGGAACGAACGATATTTATACCCAACACCATGCATGAATCCCAAAAGCATTATTAGGTTCAGTGAAAAAGGCAAAACCACAGGGACAAAAAACAGAGGAGAGGTTGCCAGAGACCAGGGGTAGGGGAAGAAGTGACTATAAAGGGGGAGGAGGAGATTGGGGGGATGTTGGAACTATTCTATATATTTCAATTATGATGATGGTTACACAACTTGTGTGTTTGTCAGAACTCATAGACCTGTACACTAAAAAAGGTAAATTTATTTTGTGTAAATTACAGCCCAATAAATCTTTTTTTTTTTTTTTAAGTGGGGAAAATAGAGTATTGCAGGGCCAGGATAAGATTCTTTGGGGGGGAAGCAGCTGTGGCTCAATCAGTGGGGCTCCCGTTTACCATATGGGAGGCCCCGGGATCGGTTCCCAGGGCCTCCTGGTGAGGGCAGGCCCGCCCGCACGGCGTGGTTAGATGACCCAGCGAGCACAAGCAGCAAGGGGGGGATAAATGAATAAATAAATAAAATCTTTAAAAAAAAAAAAAAAGATTCTTTGGGCCCCATTCTTTCCACCCCCATTCCCAGTGTTTACCTCCACATCCCTGGCACATGTTTGCCTCCCACCTAAAGTCCTTCCAGAAGAGTGATTCACAAAAGGAAGCCTTCCGCTGTTCTTTAAAGGCTCCACTTTTCAAGGCTGGTCCTCCCCATGGCTCAGCTTTCCCACTTGCTCCACAGGAATGGCCACCACCATCCACCCTGAGCACAGCCCTGGTGCCTATCTCCCACGTGCTAACCCACAAGCATGTGCACTCATGTTTCACAGCTGCGGTAGGAAGGGTGACATCCCAAGGAAGGTTCTCCTCCTCTCTTTCTGGGAGTCCCAGAGCCATGCAGCAGAAGCTTGGGACTTGCTAAGTCAAGTTTCAGCAGCTCTGCCACTCCTCAGGCAACCTGCTGGCTCCCCCGCAAAAGCCTGGTGGGGAACTGGGAGACCCAGTTGGCCAGCACCTAGGCTCTCAGACTGCGTTTTGTCCAGCTGGTCCCACGAGGCAAATGCAAGCCAAGGCCTGGCCTTGAAGGAAGGAAGGAGTTTGCTCCTGAGAGTAGTACTGCAATTCCTCCTGGGCCAAGGATAAAACATTTGGTGGGCATGACTTCCTTATAATAGTTCTGCAAGGCATTTGCCCTGGCTCTGATTCTTAAACCAGTTTTCTAGATGCCACAGAAATGGGCATCCTGTGCCACATGAAACCACATTTTATACCTGCATTTCGAGATATCATCTAGTGGACCTCACACGGGGATTCAAAGGCAGCTGGCCACGTATGGCTTTATGACCTTCTCCTTCAGTACAAGAGCTGTTGTGTCTATGTGTTTCTGTGTGATCATTTCCAGCCTTCCCAGAGTTGGGACAATTCCATCGTCTCTAACCCCAGGCAGGCTTCTGTGGCAATGGAGGAGCAATGAATGCTAAGGTTCACAGACGTGCATAGATAATCACTCTTTTCTATTTTTGTCATTGGTTTTAATCTCATCCTTCACACACACACACACACACACACACACACCACCACCACCACCACCAACAACAACAACAACCAAAACAAAACCCTCACAAAATACTGAGTTCCAGCTAGCAACAAAGCAAACGGTTTGGTTTTGTCAATTGCCTTGTTACTACTATCCCCACTCTTGGAGAACTTGCTAATTAAGTCCTCAAAGAACCAAAAGGTGGGAAGGAAAAGAAAGAAGTAAAAGGGATGTGGGAATCCACAACTAGGAGAGCATGGCAGCAGGGCAGTGTTGGGAGGGGGTGGAGGGGAAGAGGAAAGAAGGGGGGCCCTGGGCCAGGTCAGCTCTGACCTTACCTTTAGAGGCCTGGGGTAAACGAACGGGATGCTGTGGCCTCAGTCTCCCTCCTAGGAAAGGAGACAGGACACCATGATCTGTGAGTTCTTCCAGCCTCCACATCCTTTCACCCACGATATTTCATTTCCCGTACAAGTGTTGAAATTCATAGAGCAAACATTTATTGAACGCCTACTATGTACCAGGCACCAGGCAAAGCTTTGGAGACGCAAGGAGGAAAAGACAAGGCTCTACCTTCAAACTGTTCAGACCAGCGAGGAGGAGTCCCGCCAACTGCCATAAGGGGTAAGGCGACAGCAGCGAGGACCAGAACAAGGATGCGCTGGGAGGAAAACGCCTTTTGACTTCCTGGAGGAAAAGGTTAAGCGGGAAGAGGAAGCGGATGAATTCTAGGAATTGTGTTCTTACGTGCAGCGGGTGTCCCCACACATTTGCCCCCTCCCGCTCGCTCTCAGCGCAGGCGCGCACCAACGCCCACCACCCACCACCCACCACACGCGCGCTGGCTGAGCTGGGGCGGGGCGTGTGCGAATCCTGTGGCATTCGTGGCTCTGCCAGGCAAACCACCGGCCCCATTTCCACACTCTTGATGCCAGACACGCCTACCAGTCAAGGCGCAGCGAAACACCAACGAGGGCGGCCGCCGGGCTGGGGTGGGTGGCCGGGGCTCTGGGCTCCGGCTGGCTTTTGTCGCCGCTCCCTCGTGTGCGCTCAGGCACGCGGCCCTCGTTCTGGCTCTCCGTGTGCCCATCTGCGAGGCGCACGGGCTGCGCGGAGCACTTCCAAGCCCCCTCACAGCTCTCTCAAAGCACAGGCTTTGGAGACCCTGGGATTAAGAGGGGGAATAAAGCCAAATATTTGTGCACGGGCAGAAAAGCCGCGCCGGCCTGTCTGCGGCTCCCACGCGGTCCCGCGCGCCCCACACGGCCCCCGCAGAGCCTCCCCGGGGCCTCCGCTGCGCAGCCTCGGGGGGCCCCGCGCCGCCCCGCGCCGCCCGCGTGATGGATGGCCGCGGGGCCGGCGGCCTGTCCCGCCTTATTGATGAGGTGCGCGCTGACGGCCGGGCGCACCCCGAGGGCCGGGAGGCGCGGCGCAGACTCCGCGGCGCTGCGGGTCAGCAACCCGGCCCGGAAGCGCCTCCCGAGCCCTGGCGTCCCCGCCGCCGCCCCGCTTCCTGCCCAGCGGGCGCCCGCACCCTCGGGCCCTGCTCGCGCGCTCCCCGCCCCGCGCCTTCCCCGGGGCCCGCGCCCGGGCCCTGCGCCCTCCCCGCAGGACGGCAGTGTCGGCCCCACGCCCAGGCGCCGCGCCCTCGGGGCGGGGGCTGCGCGGCCAGACCGAGGAAATCCCACGCGGTTTAGACAGGGGAGAGTCCGTTTCCAGGGAATGCCTTACGATATGCGTGAGAGGAGAGAAGCCAGGCCGCAGGCGCCCGATTTGCGTTTATTAAACTTTTAGGTAGTGGTGGATGAGAAGGGTAACTAAGAGTAAACACACCCACGGGTGAAGACGGTGGGCTGCCGGCGCTAGTGCTTGCTTTTCTCCTTTTATGCATGTCTAATTTTCTAAGTGAGCAAGAATTCTTTTACGATAGTGAAAAAACTTAAGTTGTCCTGCTTGAAAAGTTGAGATGGAGCGTAATTCTTTCTCAACCGCTCCGCTTCATTTCTCCCAGTTCCCACCTTCCTCCATCTTGTTCCCCCACCGCCCACCCCACCCCGTTGTCCTTTCAGAATGAGGAGAAAGGTTGCTGGGCAGTTCCCTGAGCTCTGACCCGCTGCCTTAGCTCCCGCCGGCCTCGCCTGCCTCTTCTAAGGAAAGCCTCCCAAAGGCCACCCTCTCTGTTGCCACCCTAGCGTGAGGCTCAGGAACAGGTTACCTGCAGAGCGCTCTCAGCTACCGAGAATTACAGGGGTGAGCCAACAGCTTAACATGTTGACGTGGAGTGTTAAGGGACTGAACTTTTCCCCACTTTGAGTCAAGGGCTGCCCTGGACAGGTGATGGGACTACAAAAGGGTACAATAGAAAGTGGAGGGAGAGAAAAGCTGTAGGGTCAGCCAAACATGCTGTCAAAGAGAGAAAGTGTTGATGAACAAAGAATGTTTGTACATTTTGGAAAATTTTAAATAAACATAATAGAAGGCAGGCCTCGTCATATATCATGGTTTCCCTCACATCAGAATCCTTTTGGCATGGACCTTAAGGATGGAGTTATATATAGGAAAGAGGGAGGGAGAGGAGGGAGGAGGGAAGGAAGGAGGCAGACAGTTGGGATTTGGAGAAATCCTTTAGGTGGTGGCTCTCCTCCCATGTCTGCGTAGGCCCTAGCTAGGTGTGACTCCTTTGATGCCTTGAAAGGATTGACACGAACCCCAGGTGGCTGTGACCCAAGAGACTCACTCCCGAGTGCAGGTTAAGGCATGGGGGTGGAGGCCTAGCTCCAGGCCAGTGTGCTGGAAGTTCCTTGATCTGGGAGTCAGGTGTCCTGGCTTCTGATTATGACACTGCCACCTGCTGAGCTGCACAACCACAGGAAGCCACTTAAATTCTCTAAGCCTCAGCTTCATGTCTGTGAAATGAAGAGGCCGGACTAAATCATCTCCAAGGCCCCTTGCTGCACCACCATTCCATGGCTTCACGGAGACCACCAAACTGCCTTTCTGTGCTTCACCTGGCTCTAGGGCAGGGGCTCAGAGCCGGCCTGCACAATGGACGGGTGAGGACTCCAGCTCTCTAAGTCAGCCCATATGAGAGGCCCATGTGAATGTGTGTGTGATGAAAGGCTTGGAGTGCGGATGAAAACTTCACTCCATTTACTAAACAAACCTTTATTCAGTAATAGCTAACACTGAGCATGTACTATTTGCCAGGCATGGTGCCAAGTATGTTGCCTGGATTGATTATCTCATTTATCTGCACAGTCACTCTGGTTCTCCCATTTCACAGATGAAGAAAGTACGGCAGGAAGCTATTCAGTAAGTCGCTCAGCTTTAATAGGTGATGGAGGCAAGATTTAAACTCAAGCGGTTTGATTTCAGAACCCAAATACTGCCGCTGGGAGCAAAGCATTGGTAACGCGAGGGATATAAAGATGAAGAAGACAATGGTTTTCTTTCTTCTTTTTTTTTTTAAAGATTTTATTTATCCATTCATTTATCCCCCCCCCTGCTGCCCGTGCTCGCTGGGTCAGCAACCCCACCACGCAGGTGGGCTTGCCTTCACCAGGAGGCCCCGGGAACCGAACCCGGGGCCTCCCATATGGTAAACGGGAGCCCCACTGATTGAGCCACAGCCGCCTCCCTCTTTCTTCTTACATATCTTTTTTTTTTTTTTTTTCCTTTTAACTTCCATCCCCATTCCAGAGTAACTCCCTTTTTATGCTCTGGTTACACAGCCGTTTGCATATTTAATTTCTGCACACGTTTGCCTGCCTCCTCTCCCCTAAATTTCAAGCTTCTTGGGGGCCAGAAATCCCATGTGTGAGTCCTTGTATCTCCTGTTGTTTCTAACCTGTAGAGGATATTTTAAAAAGTGCGTTGAATTGAACTTAGGAAAATTGGAGCTTCCGACTTGTAAATGCCCATGCTTCATGACTGAAGATGTAGTATCAGGGACGTGGCTGGAAACACGTGTGCCGCTTTCCTCCTCCCCTGTGCGAGCGCGGAGAAGCTCACGTGCAGCAGATGCCACGTGCCCGCGGCACCTCGGCACGAGCGCTCTCTCGTGGGTGACCTTTGGCCACCCATCAGGCACAGGACAGTTTCTTTTGACACTGGTGCGGAAAGCTGGAGCTCGAAGGGGCTTGGAGGTTCTCATCCAACCCGCTTGTTCCAGAAAGAGCCACAGGGCTGTCTAGAGTCCCGCAGCCATTTAGCAGCAGAGCCAGGGCTAGGGGCTCCTGCCCATCTCCTCCCCGGGCTGCTGTGAGGACTGATCTCTCCCCTCTGTAAATCTGAATCCCAAGACCAAACTTTCTGCACCCTGATGCAATCACTCGGACAAGAGGATTAGCGTTAAGGCAGCACTGAGCTCTGGGGGGGAGAGCCTGGGGGTCCGGGACCTGGTTATGGCTGCCGGCTGCCGCTCCCTGCCGTTTTTGGGGAGGTGAAAACAGTGATCCTGGTGCAGCCAGGGGTGGGAGATGCTGGTAAAGGGTCACGGGTCGTAAGCACTCAAAACCATAGTCTTTACGTGCCCTTCTTAGACTGGAAATTAAACCAAGCCAAAATTGGCACAAGGCACATATGAAATTTCTGCAGTGAGTGTCTCCACAGCTGTCTGGTGGATTCATAAATATTCCAGCCTTCAAAATAAAGACGAGAAAGTCATAAAGTGCAGGGAGCAGAGCGGGCAGGGCTCTGGGCTCGGCGGTCCTTGTCCTGATTCGCGTTCAGTTGGGTGATCCCAGCTCATGCTGTCGTCCCGCGTGGCCATCAGAGGATCTGCTTCCACGCTCGTGATTTCACATCAACTCTGTGGCCACCCTATGTATTAGTCACTTGAACTTTCTGAACTTCAGTTTCCCCATCTACAAACGGAAGGGTTTTGAGTCCTCTTTGCCTTGAACGTGTAGCCCAGGAGGAGTGGTTACTTGTTTAGAGAGGCAGAGCCAGTCCCTGGGGAGGGATGGCGAGGCTCCAGGCAGCGTCTTATGGCTCCTTGTCTGGCCACCTGAGAGCAAAGTCACTGAATTTGTGGCTGCTGTTATTGACATTGAACTTTGGGCCTCGGGTTCGCCATCGACACATTGGGTTTGATAAAAATAAAAAATAGCCTGGCTCTTCTGAGTAACGTGAGAATTCATTAGAGATCACCTTCCAAGGAAGCAAACCGTGAGCTACTTTTATTCACTTTAGGCAGACCTTACAAATATTATAACCCCTATGGCACCCTTCTGTCTCACTGTGCGTTTACATTTAACATCTAGCTAAATGGAGGAAAGTGGATCTTTGGATCAGGTTCTTACTTGGAGCCATCAATTCACTGTCTTGTTTTCTGTGGATAAACATTTCCCAGCCCCCTCCTCATGATAAAGAGACGTTGTTGAGGGAAAAGGTTGTGGCAAGGTCATCCCTCAGCAAGCTTCCCTCGTGGCTACCCGGCGGTGATGGGCAGTCTTACCCCCTTCTACCCCTGTGCACCAGCCGCTGGCCCTGGCGTGATGCAAAATGCTCACCTTCAAGGAAAGCTCCCAGGTCCTTGGGGTGGGATCCTGACATCACCTCATTAGGCCTAAAACGTCCTCGGTGGCTGCCGTGGTCCTTAATAATTCTCCATCCCCCACGGTGCTCTGTGGTGCTTGGTAGACCCTCGTAGGAATGAAATAATGACCGAATGGGTCTGGAGACCAAATAGGGAGTTCTGAGCGAGAAATCTGCCTGTTTGCGAGATGCAACTAATTTCCCCAAATAGTTTTCTTTCTTTCTTTTTTTCACATTTCAGGAGAGCTTGGGCATGGCCATATGAAATGTATGTAGCTTTGCAAACCACTTTATTTTAACTGTTTTGATCTCACAAGTGTGAGGGCTCTTAAACTGCCATTGGCTCCACTTTATAACTTGTACCTTGGAGAGACTGGATGATAAATGAGAGATGAATAATTCCTTATTGCTACTTATCTGCTGAATCTATAAACTAGTGTCAGCATTTACTCAGTTGGGGTTAAAGCTGTGCCTGGTATACTTATTAACCTGCTTAAAATAAGCCATAAAAATGGGCTTGGTAGGCAGGCCTTTTAACTAAATTTTAAAAATGACATTGGTCATTTCCCACTAACTCATGGGGTGAACTTTGGCAAATCACTTAACCTTTCCGGGCCTCACCTGTGAAATGAAGGCGGGGATTAGATCAGCTCTAAGGGAATTGCAGCTCCATTAATTCTTTGATTCCATGATTTTCAGATGAGTAAGTGAATGGATCCTGATCCTATCTGTTAGAAAAATTACAAATAAGTTTGTTCAGACTCTCATTTATCCTTGGAACATCGCTGGAGGGTTGGGGGAGGCAGCATTTGCTAGTTAAAGCAGGGCATTTTGAGTTTATTCTGTTACCGATTCGTGCTGTGATCTTCGGCAGCACAACATCTCTGAGTCTGTTTCCTCATCTATAAAATGGGCACAATAGGGAAGCGGCTGTGGCTCAATCAGTAGGGCTCCCGTTTACCATATGGGAGGCCCCGGGTTCGGTTCCCGGGGCCTCCTGGTGAAGGCAAGCCCGCCCGCACGGCGTGGTTAGCTGACCCAGCGAGCACAAGCAGCAAGGGGGGTATAAATGAATAAATAAATAAAATCTTAAAAAAAAATCAAATAAAATGGGCACAATAATAAGACCTACACTGCTTGGCCCCAAAGAATTGTTGTGAGACTCCAATGTGATATGTATGGGAAAGTACTTTGGTAAACCATAAGTGTTATTTATTGTCTTCATTTTACAGACGAGGGAATTAAGGTACTGTTTGGTTAAGCAGATTGTGGCAGGGCCAGGTTAGCATTTGACTTTCCTAATATTTTTTTTTCTTTTTCAGGAGGTACTGGGAGCCCAACCCTGGACCTCCCATGTGGGAGGTGGTTACATCCCCATCTCCTGACACTATTTTGTATAAAAGATTACATAAAGATTGAGCACCTAGGATGCTTTCCTGGGGTCTGTGTGTTCAGCCGAAACCTGTGCCAGGTCAGTTCTGGGAATACTGGTTTGGTTCCCACCGGCTCACGGACCCAGGCATTCTCAGCGGAGAAGAGAGTATTTTCAAAGGCTTGGGAATAGATGCCCTTTCCACATTGTCGGCACATCAGAGATAAGGGTGATCTGCTCAAGGCTTTGGGTTTGATTCCCTTCAGAGATATTTGCAAGGAAACCGGTTGTTTCTGAGGAGTTTCATTGTAGAGAATTCAGTCAGTAGAAGCATCTGGAACATGCCTCCGTGAGACCCATTCTCTAAGACAGTGCCTGGGCAGTGCAGGGGCCTGGCACATGTGACCTGAAGGTAAATTTGGTGCCTGACTGGACCTGCTTGTCTTAGAGCCAGAGGAGGCAGAGATGAGATGAGGTGGGGGCTGGCTAAAGAGCACAATAGACTAAAACTCTGTGATTCTGCCCAAATACTCTACATATCCTTTTACAACCAACCAACCAACCAACCAACCAACCAACCAACCAACCGACCGACCGACCAAAAACCAATCTCAAACTTAAAACACACACACACAAAGTATACAAAGAGGGCGGGGGTGGTATTTGAAGTCCATAATCCCAACTCTCCCTTCTGTACTCAGAATACGAAATTTTATTTGCTACACATTGATTTGCTAATTAACAACAAAGAAACTGGCCTTTAGCTCTAAGCTACTTTTATCCTCTGTTGACTTGGATGTGTTACATTAAAGCAAAAATCTCAGTGCAAGACCTTTTGAAGGTTTCCTGAGTTTGTGGTGGGATTTTGTTTCTACTTTTTGTTGCTACTGGTCCGTCCACCCACCCTTCCCACACTCTGCTTGGGAAGTAGGAGGAATGCAGCGGTCATCTCTGTAAATGGCTACTTACTCCTCTACAAGCTAAAATTATGTCAGTTTAAAAAATGGCACGTGACTCGCATGAAAAGCTTGCGACCCGTTTGGTCTTCAGTCCAGTTCTTGGCATTTAAGCCCCTCCAGGCTTGGGCCGGCGCCCCTGCCCAAGCCCCCTCCTTTCCTCCCTTGGCCTCTGGTCTGGGTAATCAGCCTTTATGTGCAGCTGGACAAGCACCTGGCCTTACATTCCATCACATCCTTCTGCCAGCAAAGGGAGTTTTGAGAAGAGGAAAAAGTTACAAGAATTTAGACTTTTGTTTTCAATTTCAGAAACACTCAAGGTTGCAAGTGAAATTCTGAGACAATCAGGATGGTTGTTAAAACTTTTTTTTTTTTTTTAAGTGGGGGGACTTCTTTGTGGAAAGATAGCTGCCGCCAATTTTGGACATCTCAAGCTGGAAACCAAGAGTCCAGGACTATTCTTGGAATTTGAGTCCATTGATTTTTGGGGACTCCAAAGCTGAATTCCCTAAGACTGATAAGCTTTTGCCATAAAAACATAACATCATAAAATTTTCAGGGAATGAGGCATGTTTTGGTTCTGGTCAATCCCCCACCTCAAAATATTTTTTTCTTATTTCAAATAAACACAAGCTTATTGTAGTTAATTTGGAAACTAAAGAAAAGAATAAAAAGAAAAACAAAATCATCCTTAACTCTGCCACCCAGAAAGAACCATAGAAAACACTGTCCTCTCTCTCACTACAAACCACTTTCACTCTGCGTAGTATTTGACAATGTACTTTTTATTTTTTTGAAAACACGAGACTTTTCCATATCATTAAATATTTTAAGAAAACAATATAATGGCTGTATACTTTAATGGCTACATTATGCATTTAGCATAGCTTATGTAAATAAACTCCTATTGTTCAGAGGTTAGGTTATTTTCTATTTATCACTAAACTAAACAAATGTCTGATGACTATCCTTGTTAAATAACCATAAATTTAGGTGAATAAAGATTCTTGTAAACTTCTGATTATTTCCTTAGTGGTAACTTTCTGTTACTGGAAAAGGCAGGTCAAAGAATATGAACACTTTCAGGGTTTTTTTATACATTTTGCTAAAAAAAACACAACACAACAAAAAACACAACAAAACACAAACAACCTCCCAGAAAACTCCCACTACCACCAGAAGCACATGAGAATGCCGTGGCACTCAGTTTTGGGTAAGATATTTTAAAAGTATGTCCATCAATTTGTTAGGTAAATTTCTACCACTTATTAGACATATTTAATTTCTGAAGAGTTTTGAAGTCACAGGTTAAGAAACAAACAAAGCCAAACAACAATAACAAAACCACCTTCCTGCAGGGAAGCCGGTTGGGAAGGGGCCACTGATGTCCAGCTGAGCACATCATACTGTGGAAACTATCTCAGGGACTGAGAAGAGGTCATTCCTGCCCTTCACCCACTGTTCCCTGAAGAGCAAGGCCAGCTTGCCAGTCAGGTCGAGAGCTGACCAGCCTAAATATTAAATGCAAATATTTCTGGGCATGAGACTATAGATATTTTTCTGGAAAGAGGGTCTGTAGCTTAAACTGCATTTTCATACTGACCCAGACGATAACAAATAATAATAAGCCACTGTTATGGTTAGCCTTTCTTGAGCACTTACTTTATAACTGGCACAACGCAAGTCCATGGATTATCCCATTTACTCCGTGCAATTCTCTAAAGTTTGTGAGGATTCTAAAATATAAGAAACTGAAGCACAGAAATGGTAAGTAATTTGCCCAAGATAACACGGCCAGCAAGTCTTGGAGATGGCATCCAAACCACATTATTTGTATACTGGCCTCTAGACTCTACACTGACCCTAGGCACTTAGTATCTCATCAGACCTAAAAAAAGTTTCCAGAACGTTCTTTGTGATGAGATCATGGTGTAGAAATTGCCTTTTGTAGCTTTTTATTTATTTATTTATTTATTTATTTATTTTTTTAAAGATTTTATTTATTTATTCATTTATCCCCCCCCTTGCTGCTTGTGCTCGCTGGGTCAGCCAACCACGCCGCGCGGGCGGGCTTGCCTTCACCAGGAGGCCCCGGGAACCGAACCCGGGGCCTCCCATATGGTAAACGGGAGCCCTACTGATTGAGCCACAGCCGCTTCCGCTTTTTATTTTTTAACTGGCAAATGAGAGTAAGCCCAGATTATTTATGAGGAGGAATTTTATCTTAGCAAACGGCGGTGTCCTCGAGGAGGACATTTGTGCACCTTATTTCTAGTATATGTTAAAGTGAAATAAGGTGCTCAAGACCGTCAGCCTTTAAGTGGTTGCGCTGGGACCCGAAATGCAGGCTCTGGCATGCTGTGGCTACTGCCCCTGAGACTGGGACAGACCAGCTTGACCTTAGCGCCATCAGTTTCAAGGGGTTTAGCACGGAGCAGCTCCACTCTCAGGCAGGGCTGAAGTGGGAAAGCGGCATCTTGGGGTCCGACGCCAGCCTTCGGGGTTGAGTAGATCGGTGGCCCCTGAGACTGTCTTCTCCCACAGAAAGACAGTTCGCTTTGCTGAGGGGGCTCCGGTAGTCCCTGGAGTGGGTGGAGCAGGTAGAAGCAGAGGCTCCGGGGGGATTCTGGGGAGGGGATGCCTGCTTTGAATGGAAGGCTGGACCAGATAACCTCTGGGGCCCTCCAAGCTCCAAACTCCTAGGATTTGTGTATCTTGGGGAAAAGATGTGGGCAGTCACAGGTCTGGAAGAGTTGATTTAGGTTCCACCCAGTTGCCAGCAGAGTCTGCATTTGGGCAAATAATCTAACCTGTCAGTGCAAGGCACAATGCCTGGCACAGAGTAAAGCTTTGTAAATGTTTGCTGAATGAATGAAAGTATGAGCAAATGGGCACGTGGATTTAAGTCTCCCGGAGTCTCAAGGCATGCTGGTGAAAATTGGAATCGTACAGTCTCTGATTGGTGTGGAGTTTGAATGAGACAATGTCAAGTCTACTGAACTTTCCAAAAGAAAATGTGCCAAGCCCCCCCCCCAATCAAGAATCCTAATTCTTGGTGGAACTAGCATTGACTAACATCAGTAATAATTCGCGCGATGTGATTTGAGTCCACCTAAAACTTTGCTCATCAATCCCCACCACTTCTCCCCCCTCACCCCCACCCCCTCTCTCGGCTGGGTCCCTCCCCCTCGCCCCCCGCCCCGGGTAAATGCCGAGGTCTAATGGATTGCTCTCGCTGCAATCCAGATTAGATAGCGAGCCCTCCGTTATCGCCGGAGCAAACCCGAGCTGCCTCTACACCAGCGCGGCAGGGGTGCTGAATCTAGAGGGGACAGGAGACCTCGGAGCCGCTGAGAAAACGTGGAACCCCAAGGCTGCTCTCCCTCCACTCCTCTTCCCGGAATTTGATGCCCCCCCCCATACAGGGCATTTCACCAGGCAGCTACTCCGACGTGCTCAGTAGCTGCTATCTGCTGAATCCGGGGGAGCAGCTCTAATTCGGTAACAATTAGAATCTGCTTGTCAGTCTTGGAGAAGCTACGGACATTTTGAGCACTGCAGCCGTTAAAAATCAGAAAACGCACTGGCACAAACGGAGCCCACTGCATCTGACCGCTAGGCTAGTGACTTCCCTGGTTTTCGTTGTTCTTGACTCACTGTAGAGGAAACATAGCTGACTTTATGACCTTCCTGAGTTCCCCACGGTCAAGGATTTACCTGTTAATTATCTTGTTTAAAAAACAAACAAACAACAAAAGGGTTGTTATGATCTAATGTTTGTCTCCAGTCATTTTCCAAAAGTAAAAATGCATCTATCAGCACTATTGTAAAATGAAATTTTCATGTATGATCAAAAATCAATTCTAAATAAACAAAATAAGCATTCAAAATGATTATTTACCTACAAGGAAGAATAATTATTCTATTCTTACTATGATAGAACTGCTGTGGTCTAACAGAAAGCAAATAAATAGCTGATGAACAACAAAAAGTTATCTATTTATACCATATCAATTTCCTGTTAAATCTCTAGAGTCAGTGGAAAGCCATAATAAGCTGGGTAGTAGGACAAATCGCCTGCTCATTATTTTAAAAAACGTTTGCATCATGTTTTTTGTTTTTTGTTTTTTGTTTTTTTTGAGTGAATCAATCTTATTAGACACCCACCTAATCCTTGGAAAATTATTTGTAGTGGGCTATTACTTTAAAGATAAGAATTGAAGAAATTCCTTAAAGGTAAACAAAACAGCTGCCGTGTAGTTTAATATTCAGAAATTAAAATCATTTGCTAACAGAAAAGATCCAATTACTCAAGGAAGAAACCTTTATGGAGTGACTTCTGTATGCAAGCAGTAGCACACCCTAATTAATAAAAACGAACGTATGAGGAGAGCCAAGGACCTCGGGCTGGTGGAGAAAGACATGTCAGACGGAGAGGAAGTGTTACTGGGAGCGAGGGTGTCCAGCGACATCCTGCAGCCACTAAGTCAGCGGGGTCTGCAGCCGCCAAGGACGCAGGTAAAATAGAAGGCACACAGGTGGAAAAGAATACATTCCATAGCTAAAGAACAGAGCAAGAGGCGGATTGACTAAGCAAGAAAAGGAAACTCGAACTGAATAAGGGAAAGGAGATTGAGAAACAAAGAGGGAAAAGAAGTGGAACAAGGAAAAGGCGAAATCAGGGACAGTGAAGAAGACAATACAAAACTAGTAAAGAAAATCCCTACGAATCGAATCGAGGCAGGGGTGGATGAGTGAGAAACAACCTAGTATCGAACGGGGCGAGGCAGCAGCCACTCCAGGGGGGTCGGCGGCGCCAGGGAAAGTCTAATCCAGCGCCCGACACCAGCCCCCGGCGCCGGCTGCCGCCGGGGAAGCGCAGCGATTGCGCCCGGGTTTAGCGACGGGTAGTACTGTAAGACCTAGGGGGACGCGTGCTGGGGAGGTGGCGAGTTTGGGGTGCGGGCCGAAAAACCTGTCAGGGGACGTTCCCTTCCCCTGCGCCTCCGCCAGGCCTAAGCTCCGGGCAGGTCCTGTGCCAGCCTGAAGTCGCGAAGCAGCGCGGATCTGGAACGCTCCACGTCCAGCCCTGCCCCGGGCCGCGCCCGCGCCCGGAACCCCGAGGCTGCCATGGAATCCTGGGGCTCATCCAGTGCAGCTGAGGGACACGGTCTGGACCCGGTCCCCGAGCCTGGAGCTCGGGCTTGCTCTGCCCCGCAGCAGCCTCCAAGCCCTGCCCAGGAAGGGGGTTCGCTGGGACCCCCGCCGCCAGGCGTCTCTCCGCAGGGGCAGACTGATCCAGAGCAGCCTAACGTGACACCCCTACTATGCGGCCTTTCCAGGGACGTCCAGGAGGCGCCGCCGCCGGGAAGAAACGGGGCAAAGGGGGCTTCGCTGCGCGCCTGCCTGCCCAGGCCTTGGGGACGGCCGCTGTGAGGGCGACGGGCCGAGGCTTCGCCTCCCTCCCGCCGTCGGCTACCTGGGGGCTCTGCGGCCGAGGACCCGGACTGCCCGCCCCGCGCGCTCTGCGCTCCACGAGGGGGGCTGTGGCGCGGAGGGCCACCAGGGGCGCGGTCCGAGCAGTGCGGGCCCAAGGCCCGAGGCCACGCGACCGATTGCGGGAGGGACGACGGCCGCCCGCTGGGTTTGCTCGCGGAGCGCGGAGGCGCGGGGGGCCTCCGGGCTGGAGCTGCCACCTGGAGAGCGCGGTACGACGCCCCGTTGCGGGGTCACGCGTTCGCGCCCCGATTCTGAGCGGGACGCTTTCACGCGGGCGTAGCCTCGCCGGGCGCAGCACTGAGAGGCGGCGAGAGCCGAACCTGCGGGATGCCGGAGGCGCGGGGAAGGGACGGCTCTGCGCGGGGCCGCTGCGGCGCGCCCCCCTGGTCACCACCCCGGCCCCCACGGGGCTTTCCGCTGGAAGGGCCCGGAGACGCGGGGTGCTCCGAGGCCCCAGGGCGCCCCGCGGGAGAGCAGCTTTGTGGTAGGCTCCCGCCGCCGGGTTTCCGCTTCTGGCCCGACGGGCCTGTCTGGTGGGGAGGAGCACCCGGGTGCAGAGTCGTCTGGAACCCGGCCCCAGCCCGCCGGAGACACCAGCTGTGCGCTTGGGTCAGATAAACTCCTTCCACACTTTCTCCGTGTTGTGCGGGGAGCGGGAACAGCAGCCACAAGGCAGAGGGAAGAGGACTTTGTGAAATGGAAAGAGCCAGACGGGAAGGGTTCAGGTGACTTGGTAATTATTAACACCGCCATCCTCTTCCTAGTTTTTCCTCATTTGGGGACATTCCTCTGCTTCAGTGAGGGTCCCCGAGGCCCACTACGTGTCCCTATTATTTAGGATTCGTCCCCCTCCCCGCCGCCCCGCCCCCCCTTTTGCTTTGTGTTTGCTTCTCCGAGCTCAAGGCAGGGCTAGGGCGGTTTGGTCCAAACGCGGGACACGTTTAAGACGCTGTCACTCCCGCTGAGCTGCGCCAGGGCCGCGGGGTGCCCTGGGGCCGGCTGGACCCGGGCGCCTCTCGCAGCCCGCGGCCTCGCAGGCCCCGCACCGCCCCCCGCAGCCCGCGGCTCCCGCTCCAGCCCAGGCGCGGTTCGGGACGCTGGGATTTGGAGGCCGTCTGTGCTCGGCTCCTTTGCGTTTCGCCCCCTTAAGCTCTCCTCTTCCTCTCCCACTCTGTCCTTTCAGACCCTCAGCCCCAGCCCGACGCCGCCGGGTTTATTGACCTTAGATCGGCCTCGGGGCTTTATCAGACCCCGCGCGGGCGTCCCCCGCGCACCAACCAGCGGCCCCGAGGCGCTGCGGGAGCCCCTTTTTTAAACTTCTCCAGAAAGCTCTTCTCCCCGGTCCCCGACCCCCCACCCCAAACCTGCAGAAAAAGCTCCTGGATTCTCGTGATCGTGGAGAGCCCAGGCAGGAACTTCAGGGCCACGGATGTTTGCCTGTGTCGCCTCTTATCTAGATAACTGAGGTGAAAGTGCACCGCCCCCCAGTTATTCGGATAATTGCCCCGCATCGCCACATCGAGTGGTGTTTGGACAATTGGAGATTGATCGCATGCGTTTCTCCAGTCTGGGTGCTGTCCCAGCCCTAAAACATCTCTGTGCTCCTGGAAGAAAGTACTTTACAAATGCGGATTATAAAATTCTGTCCTATAAATCACTTAGCAAATATAAGAAGGCATTAGAAAGCCATTTGAAATGGATATTTTATTGGACTTGAGAAATATAACAGGGATAAAGAGCAACTTATTAACATTTCCTCAATACCAACCACATAAAACTGTCTTTGAGATTTTTTTTCCTGCAAATTGAACTCACTCTAGCTAATGCAAAATCACATCCAGACACAAATTATTTAAAGAAAAAGGAAATTTGTGGGAAAGTCTATGTGTCTAAAAATCAAACAATCCCTTTATTAAAAAAGCATAAAATGGAACCTGCAAATATCCTTTTACTCTAGGCATATTTGTCCAAATAAGAGTAGCAGGAACAAAACACTACTACTAGTAGTAACAATTTTAAAAAGCCAAACCAATTTCTTGTGATCATAAGTCACTGCCTTGTAGCAGCCTTACACAGTCAGGCTTTTCCTGTATTCAGACGGGCACTTCCTTGAGTTGCCCACCTAAAACCTTTCAATTTCCCTTAGTTTTGCAGCACATGCAGAGGCGTGAGACTATCAGAACCAGGGAAGAATCAGCAGGGGTAAGGCAGCCAAGAAAGTTGGGAAGGGGAAAGATAAGTAAAGCAGATGAGTACAGTTTTGAGACGCTTTTGAATTAACCCTGCTGGAAGCAGACGGTTATGGTGGCTACCAGAGAAAGCTCTCAGAAGGGAACAAATTTCCATTCTCTGCTTGCCACAGTTAATATTTGTGGTAAGTGCACAGGGACCAAGAGACTTTGCACTAAATCCTATCCAATTCCAGAGAAGCAATTGCTCGGTCCTCCTAAGGCTACAGAATTTAAACGTGTCCTTGTCTGGTTTTAACCTTTGAGCAAGTGGAAGCACAGGCAATCTGTTTGGTTTCAAGCTCTTCCAGCACTTTTTCAGGTGTGTGGGAGCAGCAGTGCTTCCCACTGAACGCTGGGTTTCCTCATTCTCCATCTTCTCTTTTCTTCTATACTCAGCCCTCTTCTCAGCTACAAATGAGAGTCAAAGCTCATTCGCCCAAACGCTGGGTTTATAGGAAGCAGAGGTCATTTTGACTGTGTGTGGCCTCTCTGTAGCCCCAAAGCAAATGCGACCAAGCTCTTCAAAGCACAGGGGCTTTGGGGAGAAAAAACTCAATCACAGCGATACACCTGCAGGACCCACTCCCACCCCCTTCCCACCCCGTGTCTGGCTCCAGAATAAAGGAAAAGTAAGCTCTAAAGCAAGCCTGGCTGACCCTTGGCCTAGGGATAGGAAAAGAAAAGGATCCTGAAGGCCCTGGGGCCTATTCACCAACAAACGAAGCCAACAGGAAACACCACGGAGACTCCCCATCCAGAAAAACACACGCGACCTGGCCAGGAAGGATTCCCGAGGCTTGCCAGCAGGTTCTCCCGGTAGAGGCCACCGCAGGGGGGGGCCCAGCGCCCCGGCCGAGTCAGGTTGGTGTCTTATGTGCTGCCAATGAGACCCCCTTTTCCCAGCCCCCAATTGTAAGAGAGGAACAGAGAGAACGGGCCAGAGAAAGAAAGTGGAAGCAGGAGCCCTGTGGGGCGGTGGGTGTCTTGGCCGCCGCATTCTGAAGACGCTTCGCTTTTCCTCCTGTCCCCAGGGGCCGCCGCCTGGGGGCTTCGCCTCTGCCGCCCCCTCCCCTCCCCACAGCCTGAGCTCCCCTCCCTCCCACTGGCCTCCCGCTGCCCAGCCTGCTGGCCCTCCGGTGCCTCTCCTGGTTGCATCCCTCCCTCTGCCTTGGGGACCAGGATGGCCAGGAAGGGGACTCACCCGCGGCGGGCTCGGTGTCCCCGGGCTCCTCTCGCCTGGCGCGAGGCGAACGCTCGGCCGAGGAATTCCAGGCTGTTCTCAGCCGGGTAGGAGGGAGGCGTGGTGAGCTGCGTCTCCCAGCTCTCTCAGAGCTCCCAGCCTTCCCCTCGGAATTAGATAACAGGAAAAATAGATAAGAGAAGTGGTTCATTAATTCAGCAAGCCCTTCTTCTGGGATGTGTAGAAGTGGAAGGAATTCCTTGCTGGGGGAAAGAAGCGCTGGCTGGACATTTTTTTTTTTTTCAAAGCCAATGTTTAAGAGCTTCCGGAGATGCTTCTGGAAGGTCACTCAGAAGGACCAGGGACTGATGTGAAACAAACTGAGAAATCACAGTTCATGAGGAGAAATGCTCAATTCACACACACCTTCTCCATTCCCAAGCCTCAGGCCCGAGGCCTGCCTTTCCGATGAAGTGGAGAACAGGAATAATAACAGCAGAAGCCCTCTTCCTAGTATCCAACAGAAAAAATCACATTCCAGAGCCCTCGCTCACATATTACACGCAGGCTTCTCACAACCGCAGCAGGTAGGCAGACTATATACTATTAGCTCTAGATGAGGAAACTGAGCCCAGAGAAGTTAGGTGACTTGCTTACGTTAAAGTCACACAGCGAAGAAGGGGTGGAGCCTGTACTAGATTCCAGATCGGCCGATTCCTAATCCGGTGAGGAATAAACCGATGGATCCTTAGATTTGGAAGAGACCTCAGAATTCTAACCTCCTGCCCAAAGCGGGGATCCCAGCTCTACCTGTGCTTCAGGATGTGCAGCTCTCACGGCCTTTTGCTGCTCCCCCAAAGACTCCCCAGATGTGGCTCTGGGTCAGGAGCACAGAAAGCGCTGGGAGTGGCAGCCGTGGCGTGAAATGGGGAACCAAGGGGGCCAGACCCCTCTTGACAGGTTTCCCGGGAATTCCCTTCTCACAGGCATGGCTTTATTTGGGGTCAGCCTCTCCCTGCAGAGACACCTTAAAGAAAACAATAAGCCCAAGGCCTCGATATTTTAACTTATTTCCCAATTTATTCTCTTCTTAGATCCTTGTACCGATCCCTGGGAAGTAGAGCGAGGACAGACACGTCATTACCTACTTCCAACTTGTAGAACAGGAAACCGAAACAGAGAAGTTAAGTGAATTGCCAGATGTCAA
>JAKSZT010054464.1:1874705-1892182 GCA_026826555.1 Tolypeutes matacus | reverse complement strand
ACTCACACACTCACATGCACACTCACTCACATACTCACACACTCACTCACCCACCCACTCACTCACTCACACACTCAGACACACTCACCCACACACCCACTCACACACTCTCACACTCACATACACTCACTCACATACTCACATGCACATTCACATGCACACTCACACACACACTCACTCACATACACCCACACTCACCCACACTCACACTCACACACTCTCACACACTCACTCACATACTCACATGCACATTCACATGCACACTCACACACACACTCACATACTCACACCCACACTCACCCACACTCACACGCACTCAAGTCACACACACTCACTCACACACACTCACTCACATACTTGCTCAGACACACACACTCACTCACACACTCACACACACACACGGCTTTTTATATCCGTTTTTATGATGTATGTAGAAGAGTTACGTGGTCGTTGTTAAAACTGTGAGCACTGTAGAAGGTAGAGAGAAACAGCTCTCCTCACCATGGGCCCTTCCCCTCACCAGGGACTTCCCTTCTGGGACTTCTCCTTTGGATGCTTGACATTGCCCACCCAGCTAAGAATCTTGAGTCTGGAGACAAGCAGAGGCTTCAGAAATGGCATTTCTTCCCCTTGTGTGAGCAAACTAATGGACATCTTTACGCTTTAATTTTTGAATCTGTAAAATGGGGATAATAATAATGTCACAGGGCTCCTGTGAGGGTTAAATGAGGTGCTGACATGGAATTCACTTTGTGTGATGCCTGGTACTAAAAATATGGTAGCGATGATTAATCTTATTGCTGTAGTTTGCGGTGGGCAGGAGACAGCCTGGCACTCAGCCTAGTGACCTGCCCTGGCCACCTGTCCCAACCTGTACCCAGGGCAGGAAGCCGCTGGACAGCTGGCCTGGCAAGTGTGGGCAGCTCGTCATACAAACCGCTCCAAGACGCAGGGGTTCTCAGCTGTGCCGGGCTCCTCTCAGTGGGACACGATGCTGCCAGTTAGAGCCTCCTCCAGGTTAGGAGTCCTCAAGCGACTAGCCCTGGGGGAGGTGGGCACGTTATTTGGGCCCGAGTCTCTGGAAGAGCTCAGTGACTCCAGAATTCCCTGAATTCTCTGGGGGCATGGACAGAGGTGAGGGCGGTTTAAAGACAAATTGCCTGCAGGGTCAGGTGCTAACTCCACACTTCCAGCCCTGATCTGACTTCTGCTCCAGCTAGTCACTCTTCAGATTTTTAGAAATTGAGATATAATTCACATTCTATGAAATTCGCCGTTTTGAAGTATACAATTCAGTGGTTGGCAGTATATTGACACGGTTATGCAACAGTCACCACTATGTAATTCCGGAACAGTTTTGTCACCCCAGGCTGCAATTTGATTGGATTTAATGCATGCTTACTGCAGGTTCTCACACACGTCACAGATAGTCTAGCTCGAAGGGTTTGTTAGTTCACCCCCATTGCAGCTGCTGGTCCTGTCCAGCGCCCCCAACTTAGGAAAACCTCTTTCCTCTTGCTTCTGCACGACCGAACCTGGTGGACCTTGCCAGCAGCGGCTACTAGTGACCATTTATTGGGCTCCCACCGTGCATTGGCCACTGCACTAAGTACCTGATCTCTCATCCCTTCACCTAGTTCCACAGAAGGGCCTTGAGCTCCGGCCTCCAGCCTCACCTCTTCTCTTCTTTTTGCTGGTCTGGGCTGACTTGAACCACTCGTTGTGTCTTTGCTCAAGCTTGAAAGCTTTTTTTTCTTTCTTTCTTTTTTTAGGAGGTACCAGGGAATGAACCTGGGACCTTGTACGTGGGAAGCAGGTGCTCAACCACTCAGCTAAATCCACTCTCCAATAAGAGTTGGTTTCTTCATATGCTTGTTTGTTTTTAGGAGGTACCGGGGATCAAACCCAGGACCTTGTATGTGGGAAGCGGGCGCTGAATCGCTTGAGCTACATCCACTCCCCTAAATGTTCTCTTCACGCTCTCTGCTAAATAATGATAACTATTTGTGTAGCATCTTATAGATTTCAAAGTGTTCCCATCTGTTATCTCATTTGAGTCTCTCAGCAACCCTGCATGTTAGAGGGGCAAATATTTTTCATATTTTCCCTCCTTTGAAACTATTTCTAGGAGTCTCTCCACACTGGCGTCCTTAGATTCCAGGTTCTCCAGTTAGTCACACTTTCCTGACATAGTGGCTAGGTGAATGCCTTTTCTTTAAGTTGAGGTCCAGTGTGTGCATATTTGCAATCTTCTGTGTACTTGGGTTTGTCTTCTCTCACCTCTGGAAATGTCTTGCTCTTTCCTTTTTAAGGGATTTTTAAGGTCGGAGAGGACTTTTTTTTGGAGGGCTGTTCCCAGCACTCGGCCTCTCATCCTTTCCTCAAGGGACAGAATCCTCTTTCCTGTGGGACATCCATTCCCTGAGCTTGGGTGGAGCAAGTGTCCCAAACGGGACCAGTGTGAAGATCCACTTAGAGTTTTCCTGGCACTGCAGCCAAAGGGAATGCTGAAAAAGCCACCTGTCTACTGGGGCTCCCGGGTTGTAGGAGGGCACCCTGGGCTTCGGGAGGCCGTTGGGTCCCACTCATCGAGATTGCCTGACACCTAAGGAGGTGTGACGGCCCCCGATGACACAGTGTGAGCCCGTAGGTTCAACTGTGTCTTTATTAAGCTAATTAAAAATTTTTGACATTTGCAACTGAAAGAGTACAGACATCAGGCCACAAGAACAGAACAATCCACAGTCTACTGACTGATTGGCCAAAGCAAATAAGGAGGCTCTGTGGAACTGAATAAGCTGCACCTTCTTTCTTCTTACGGTTCGACAATTTCTGTCACATTCTAAACGGCCAAGCCTTCCTTCGACCTTCCGTGTCTTAAAAGGAAGAAGGCACAGCTATCGTTCTAACCCTTGACCATCACCCCTGTCTCCTTAAGCCGTGAGGTCACAGTAGAAGAGGCCACGAGGGCCCCAGTGCACTTCCTTCTATAGGTTTGCTCATAGGAAAGCCCCTTGGCAGCTCATTCAGCAATGATTTGTGGGTGTGTATTTAAAATTCTCATTTTGAAAAAAATTACAGATTCCCAAGAAGTTGCGAAGAGAGTGCAGAGAGGTCCTATGGATACTTCACCCAGCTTCCCCCAATTAAATGCTACATAATTATAGCACAATATCAACACCAGGAAACTGACATCGGTACAACGTGGGTGTGTGATGCTGTGTCGTTTAATAACAAGTGCAGCTCCAGGAAGCCATCACCGCGGAGATCTCCCTCAGGCTGCCCCTCTCGAATCCCACCGAGCGCCTCCCTCCAGCCTTCCCAGCCCTTGGCAACCACTCTGCCTCTCTCTATACTTTTGTGGTTTTGAGAATGTTATCTAAATAGAATCATGCAGGATGTGACCTTTGAGATTGGCATTTTTTTAAGTCAACATAATGCCCTTGACATCCATCCAAGTTTTTGAAT
This sequence comes from Tolypeutes matacus, assembly GCA_026826555.1. Taxonomy (NCBI): domain Eukaryota; kingdom Metazoa; phylum Chordata; class Mammalia; order Cingulata; family Chlamyphoridae; genus Tolypeutes; species Tolypeutes matacus. Next base: position 1,888,714 of record JAKSZT010054464.1, on the reverse strand, counting down.
ATATCAACTTCTCATTCCTTTTTATTGCTGAGTAATCTTCCAGGGGATGGATGTACTACGGTTTTTGAAACATCCTCCTAATGAGGGACATTTTGGTTGTTTTCAATTCTTGGCTATTACAAAGGAAGCAGCTAAGAGCAGTCATTTAAAGGTTTTTGTGTAGACATACGTTTTTATTTCTCTGGGATAAATGCCCAGGAGGGCTATTGTTAAGTTTGTATGCTAAGTGTATGTTTAGTTTTTAAAGAAACTTTCAAATGATTTAACAGAGTGGCTGTACCATTTTACATTCCACCAGCAAGCTGTGAGAGAACCAGTTTCTCCATATCATTTGGTTTGGTCACTATTTGGCTGTTTTGATAGATGCAGAGTAATTTTTTGTCATGATCTTTGCATTTTCCCAATGGCTAATGATGCTGAAATAAGCTTACATAAGCTTATTTGTTATCTGTATGTCCTTTTCAGTGAAATGTCTCTTCGTGTCTTTGGCTCATTTTCTAATTGGATTGTTTATCTTTTTATTGTTGAGTTTTGAGAGTTCATTATATATTCTAGATATGAGTCCTTTGTTGGATACGTGAGTCACAAATATTTTCTCCCAGTCTGTAGCTTGTCTTTTCATCTTCTTAAGAGGGTCTTTCACAGAAAAAAGGTTTATAATTTTGATGAAGTCTAATTTATTGATTTTTCTTTTATGGATCGTTGTTTTGTTGTCATGTCTAACAAGTCTTCCTCAAGCCATGCTTCCTTCTAAAAGCTTTGTACTTATACATTTTAACTTTAAATCTATGATCCATTTTGAGTTAATTTTGCATAAGGTATGAGTTCAGGTCAAGGTTGTTTTTTTAAAAAGATTTATTGTCTGACACAACTTATGCATCTTTTAAAGAAAATCACTTCTTTCTAGGGGAAGGAGGTAGAAAAGTATCTTCTGAACTTGTTTTTGAGTTTGTAGTCTCAACTTTTGTGTTGGCTCTAACTGAAACATGCCCAAGGTGTGTTTTCAAGAATTTTTGTGTAAGGAAGTATTGTATGAAAGCTTACAAACTGAGGGAAGTTCGTCTAGACTTGAATATTTTAGCAACATAATGCAAAGTGTACCAAGTGATGATTAACTTTGTTGTTTTATAAATTTGTATGAACTTGTAAAAAAATCAGTTGAGTGTTCTTGTGTGTTTGTGTGAGTTTGTTTCTGGGTTCTTTGTTCAGTTTCATTGATCTTTGTGTTTATCCCTCCACCAGTACCACACAGTCTTGATTACTATAGCTATATGATGTCTCAAAATCAAATAGATTGATTTCTCCAACTTTATTCTTCTTTTTCAAAATTGCTTTTGCTATTCTAGTTCCTTTGCCTTTCAACATATATTTTAAAAATAATATTGTATATATCTCCAAAAATATTGCTATGATTTTTAAGGAATTTCATTAAACTGTAAAAAAGTTAGGGAAAATTGACATCTTTACTGTTTTGAATCATCTAATCTGTGAACATGGTATGTGCTGCCATTTATTTAAGTTTTTCATTTCTTTCATCAGCATTTTTAGTTTTTAAGTCTATTACATTAAAATTCCCCCCCCCCTTTTTTTTTCTTTTTTTGTTCTTTGTATTAAAAAAAATTTTTGTCTTCTAAGTCCATTACATTTTTTGTTACATTTGCATCTAAGTATTTAATTTTCTTGAGCAATTGTAAATCACATTGCATATTTAATTGCAGTCCGTGTTCATTGATAGTACAGAGAGATACAATTGATTTTTGTATATTGATCTTGCAGCCTGCAACCTTGCTGAACTTACTAACTCTATGAGGTGTTTTTTTTTCCTTTTCTTTTCTTCAGATCCTTGGGATTTTCTATGAAGATTATCATGTCATCAGCAGATAGGCATAATTTTATTTCTTTCTGATATGTATTCATTTAATTTCCTTTTGTTGCCTTATTGTTCTGGCTAGAATTTCCAATGCCATGTTCAATAACACTGGTGAGAGTAGAAATCCTTGCCTTATTCTCAATCTTGGGAAAGCATTCATTCAGGCTTTCACCATTAAGTATAATGTTAGCTGTAATTTTTTGTATATGCTTTTTATCAAGTTGGGGACGTTTCCTTTATTCTTAGTTTTCAGAGAGGTTTTTTAAAAAAAATCCATGAATGGGTGTTGAGTTTGTCAAAAGCTTTTCTGTATCAATTAATATGAGCATGTGATCTCTCTTCTTTAGACTATTAATGGGGTGGCTAACATAGATTGACTTTCAAATATTGAACCAATTTTACATCCCCAGAATTCATATAAGTAGGTCATGGTGTGTATCTTTTTATATATTGCTGTGTTCTATTTGTTAAACTTTTGTTAAGAATTTGTGTGTCTATATAAATCAGGGATTTTGGTCCGTAGTGTCCTTTTTTGTACTGCTATAGTATGGTTTTGGTATCAGGGGTATTAGAATTCATTCATTAGAATGAATCGATGTGTTCCTTCCTCTCTTACTTTCTGGAAGAGATTGTGTAGACTTGGTGCTATTACTTCTTTAAACATTTGGTAGAATGGTCCAGTGAAACCATATGGGTCTGGAGATTTCTTTTCTGGGAGCTTGTTTTTTTTTTTTTTTTTTTTTTTACTTTTTATTTTTAAATAATTTCAAACTTCCAGAAAAATTAAGAAATAATACAGGGAGCTGGTGTAGCTCAGTGGTTGAGTTCCTCCTTCTCATGTACAAGGTCCCAGGTTCAATCCCTGGTACCTCTTAAAAAAAATAATACAAACCCATACGGAGAAACCCAATATACCCTAGTCACCCAAGTCCATCAATTTTAACATTTTGCTATATCTGTGCTCTGTCTGTACAGCTCTTTATCAAGTTGTTTCCTAAATACTTGAGTGTAAGTTGTATGTATCGTGCTCCTTGAGCACTTACTACTGCTGTGTACATTTCCTAAGAACAAGGAGATACTCACTTTATGTGTCCACCTTAAATGCAGTTATCAAATTTGAGAAATTTAATATTGGTGTAAAGCTTATAGCCTATATTCCATTTTTCCACATTTCCCAATAATGTCTATTTTAACCTCCTCTCTTCCCTTGTTAGATCTCATCCAGGATCATGCATTGCCTATAATTGCCATCGTCTCTAGTTTCTCTTTCCCTCCCTCCCTCCCTCCCTCCTTTCCTTCCTTCCTTACCACTGTGGGAATATATATACAACATAAACTTTCTCATCTCACCGGCTCCCAAGCATACCACTCAGTGGGGTTAATCACACTCACCATGTTGTGGGACTCTTACAACCTTCCATTACTAAAAATGTCCCATCTCCCCAGACAGGAACCCCACACCCATTTTTCATTAATGCCTCATTCTCCTGCCCTCCTTACACCCCAGCAACGTGTACTCTAGTTTCTGTCTCCATGAACTTGCATATATCCAAAATTTCCTTTGTCATTACCATGGGCAAAATTTGTAACAATCTTGTTTGCTTTGACGCCAAACTAATTTCAACAGTGTACACAAACTGTGTTCCTATACCCCTGCGATCACTCACATTTGTACAGTTCTGGCCACAGGTTACATTACGAGTGATGTATATTATGAGTCAAAATCACTGATTTATCATTACTACGCATTTGCCTTTTAGAACTTATAGGAAGTAAAAAGTGGAGTTACAAACCAAAAATTCAAAAGTACTGGCATTTATTTTTACCCCTGTCATTACCCTCACTGGAGAGCTTTATTTCTTCATGTGGTTTCAATCTTTTGACTATTGTCATTTCCTTTCAACCTGAAGAACTCTCTTGAGCATCTCTTGCAGGGCTGGTTTAGTGGTGATGAAGTCCCTCAGCTGTTATTTATCTGGGAATGTCTCAATCTATCCCTCATTTTTGAAAGACAGTTTTGCCAGAAATAGATTCTTTGGTTGGCAGCTTTTGTCTTTAGCACTTTAAATATGTCATCCCACTGCTTTCTTGCCTCCATCATTTCTGATGAGAAATCAGCATTTAATCTTGTCGAGACTCCCTTGTACATGATATGTTGCTTCTCTCTTGCACTTTTTATTTTTTTTATTTTTATTTTTTTTAAAGATTTTTATTTATTTATTCATTTATCCCCCCCTTGCTGCTTGTGCTCGCTGGGTCAGCTAACCACGCCGTGCGGGCGGGCTTGCCTTCACCAGGAGGCCCTGGGAACCGAACCCGGGGCCTCCCATATGGTAAACGGGAGCCCCACTGATTGAGCCACAGCCGCTTCCCTATCTCTTGCACTTTTTAGAATTCTGTCTTTATCTTTGGCATGTGACAGTTTGATTATAATATGCCACAGCATGGGTCTGTTTGGGTTTATTTTGTTTGGAGTTTGTTGAGCTTCTTGTACGTATATATTCGTGTCTTTTGTTAAATGTGGGAAGTTCTCAGTCAGCATTTCTTTGAATATTCTCTCTGCCCCATTTTCACTCTCTTCTCCTTCTGGGATTCTCATGGTGCATATATTGCTGTCCTTGATGGTATCCCAAAGGTCACAGGCTCTGTCCACTTTTCTTCATTCTTTCTTCTCTCTGCTCCTCAGACTGGATGACTTCAATTGTCCTATCTTCAAGTTCAACGATTCTTTCTTCTGCCAGCTCCAATCCACTGTTGAATCCTTCTAGGGAATTTTTAATTTCTGTTACTGTGGTCTTCAGCTCTGCTTGGTTCCTTTTTTATAATTTCTATCTCTCTATTGATGCTTTCTATGTGTTCATCTGTCATTTTCCTATTTTTTTTAGTTCTTTGTCCGTGTTTTCCTTCAGGTTTTTGAGCATATCTAGGGCCTTTTTTAAAAGTCGTTGTCTGGTTTGTCCCAGGTATGGTCCTCTCCATCGATGGTTTCTAGTGCTTTAATTTTCTCCTTTACCTGGGCCATTGCTTCCTGTTTCCTTGTATGTTCTGTAACCTTATGTTGAAACTTGGACATTTTGATATTTTAATGTGCTATTGCTGGAATTTAGATTCTGAGGCATCTGTTCCCTAAGTGTGTATATAGCTAGTTTTATGACCAAGCTCTCCTTACCGCTAGGAGCTAACAAAATAAAGGAAAAAAAGAAAACACCTTTCCCAGTTTTTGCAGATTGACCTGTGCAAGTCTCTTGTTTAGGGCTCATCTAAGACAAGATGCATCTGATCTTGGGCATAGGCATGTGGCCCTGGGAATTCCCCTGATGACATGGTTCTGACTCTACCTTCTTTCCTAGGAAACATTTTCTTCATGGTCCTGGCAGTGCACTGCATGTCCAACAACCAGGAGTCCCTTGCTCCAGACAGCATGACTTGACTACCCTCCCACAGCCTTCTGTAGGAGAGCTTGGGGAGTCGCCTTTTATATGCAGGGCAAGTTCTGGGATTGTGAGTCCCTCAGGCCATCATCAGATAGATTGGGCCAGACGTACATGTTCCCATTGCATTAAGGTTACTCTGCTCCCTCTGGAACGGGGACCAGGGATCTGTACTGGCTGTTTGAGCCAGTGAGAAGTAGGGCAGGGACCACCAGGGAGCCATGAGACCCTACTACTTTCAAGTGGTCTTCATGATTTGGCACTTGCACCATTACTGCAGTCTTTTGACTGTTTTCTGGAGCTTTCAGAAAGACTTGCCAGTTCTTGATGGTTGTTCAAAGCTTCTGTGGGTGATGGAGCCCTAAAGCATCACACTCTGCCATCCTGATCCTCTAATCTACTTTTTGTTTTTTAAATCTAGGGTCAGTGCAGGATTTAGAATCAGAAGACCTTGGTTTGAGATCTGTTTTGTTTTTTTTTTTTTTCTTTTACCAGCTGTACTGATCTTATAGGCAAAAGCCCATGTGAATAAAGGCAAAATAAAATAGCAAAGTTTTCCCACTTAAAAATGATGATGAAATAAATTCCTATTTTATAGGACTTTCATGAGAATTATACTCAATTAGACAATATAATTAGAAAGCATTTTGTAAACTATAAAGTACTATATACATTTTAGTTGAGGTGATTGTTCCTGTTTTACCCACAGTTGTACAACAAATAGTTGATATAGCTAAACAGAGATATTGGTTAAAATCTCTGTCTATTTTATTTGAAAGAATAAATGAGGTACCAATATACCTTTCTGGCTAATTGTACGAAGGGATTATTTTGAGCTTGCACATTTTTACAAAGATTAGTTGGAGGTTTTAAGAGAAGTTGGGTAGTGACAAGATAATAACAAGTTTTGGGGGTTTTTAAACAGAGTATTTTTCATATTTAAAATATATGTGTAGAGAAGCTTCCATTTCTGTGATTAGGCCACCATTCTTCAGATGATGCTTTTTTTTTTTTTTTTTTTTTTAAGCCATATCAGCTCCCTTGAGTTGGCTCCCTTGTTTGTTTTTTTTGTTTTTAGGAGGCATCAGGAACCGAACCTAGGACCTCTCATGTGGGAAGCAGGTGCTCAACTGCTTGAGTCACATCTGTTCCCAAATGATTCTTTTTGAACAAGTAATTATCAGATAAAATGACCAAATAATCTGGCCAGTGGAGAGAACAAATTATGGATAAACTTGCCAGGTAAAATTCAGGATACCTAGTTAAATCTGAATTTCAGATAAGCAAGTAATGTTTTAGTCTAATTTTTTTTTTTTTAAAGATTTTATTTATTTTTTCATTTATCCCCCCCTTGCTGCCCGTGCTCGCCGGGTCAGCCAACCACGCCGCGCGGGCGGGCCCGCCCCACCAGGAGGCCCCGGGAACCAAACCCGGGGCCTCCCATATGGTAAACGGAAGCCCCACTGATTGAGCCACAGCCGCTTCCCTGTTTTAGTCTAATTAATCTCAAATATTGTGTGGGACATAACTATCAAATGCACAAATATTTTACTGGACATAGACCAAAAATATTCACTGCTTATCTGAAATTGAAATTTAACTGAATATCCTGTATTTTTATTTGCTAAATATGATAACACTGTGCATGGAGAGCCTGTCACATGCGTTTTTGGGTCGAGGGCTGGGGTTGATGAGAATGGTGTGTGAATAGTGGGGAGTGGGAGCGGCAACTAAGCAGAGCTCCTGGGGGCACCATATTATGTAAGTCCCTGTTCCAAAGGTTGGACCTCAGCTCTTCATGTCTAGAAAATGGGTATTCACAGGACTTCTCAATGCCTTGGTTTTGAGTAAACTCTAATCACAGCTACATAAGACTGTCTGATAAATCAAAATGCTAATTAAAATTTTATAGTGAGGAATACGTCATTGTAGAGATGAGAGTGCTTTAGCTAGTCACACTCCTTCCACATTTCAAGGTACCTGAGAAGCAAAATAATGATCTGAAGGTTGATTGATGAGCAAGGAATGGAGTCACGGGAAATAGGCTGGTTGTGGGGGATTTACACCCAAACTCTGGGAAGGTCTACAGAGCAGCTCTTCCCCACACCTCCTGGAACCCAGTGATCCTCTCCACCAGATTCAGAGCCTCTATCCTTTGGAAAATGTTGGATAAACAGAGATGAATTTTGTGTTTTGGAATTTCCTTTTTCTATTCTGACCAACCCCTGTTCTACAGTATGGCCCTCTGATGTGTCAACATTGCCATTTATACTGGTTTTTTATATTTATAAGATTACATGATTGTTCTTGGCTGGGAAGAGAGTCTTTCTCATCCCGCTATGTGTTGATTTAATGGAGTTTAGGGTGTCCCTTTATTAAGTACCTATTTGTGCCAGGCACAGTGTAGAAGGAGAGTTCAAAGGTGAAGACTTGGTCCTCATCCCAAAGAAGCTTATTTTACGGTAGACTGGTTTGAAATTCTTGAACAGCTATTTAACCGTGTGGGAGTGTTGATGCAGGTGATGATACTCTTGCTCAGCCTTCTCTTGTGATAGTCAATTCATTTTGCTTCAAGGTCCATGTCATTCATTCTCAGTCTCAGCTGTACTTCACCAGCACCTGACATGTTAGAGATGCAGGTGTTTGGGGCCCACCGCCATCATGCTGAGTCAGTGTTCGGGTGAAGGGAGATGACAGCATCTGTCATACAAGTCCTGGGGGCATTTCTCACGCACAGCTGAGGTTAGGAACCTCTGGCCTAGGTTTTTGTGGACTGGTACATTATAAGAACCCAGAATTTAGAATACGTGAATACTTTATGAAGATGATGTTTGAACTGGGTCATGAAAGACGGTGGATTTCCCAGGAATAGTATCCGTGCACGTAATGCAACTGTATTGGCCATAATACCTGTTCCACTTGTTAATCCCATGATTTGCTTTTTTTTTTTTTTTTTTTTTTACCGGGAGGTCCTGGGGATCGAACCCGGGTCCCTCCATATGGGAGACGGACGCCCAACCAGTTGAGCCACATCCGACCCCCTCATGATTTGCTTTTATTATTTGTTTTTGTCAAATCACACATTCACTGCTTCACTGATGTCTCCCTCCAACACATGGGCCACTGACTAACTTGGGGGGAGCTGAGCCCACCAGTCCAACAAACTTGGGTGCTTTCTGAGCCGAGGGGGCAAGAGGTAGCCTTAAAAGGAGCCTGGCTGAGCAGTGCCTTTCTGGGAGTAAAATCTCCCATTAGGAAAGTGACTGAACTTTGTTCTCACCCAACTCCCCAAGTCATATTTTCCTGGTCACTTGGTAGAGAGTGTGTCCTCCTTCCTTGAACTGATCAGTTTGCTCCTTTTTGCTCATAACAATACGTAAGAATTATCATCACCACTCTAACTACCTCCTTTTAACTTGAAAAACACATAAATACAAACATCTAGATTCATGTTTATATCTAAGAGAGGACTGGAACTATTCTGCAACCTTAAAGCTTATTACCTCTGGAGAACGGGATTGGGGAGTGAGGGCAGGAGAGGGCACTTTCACTTTTTACATTATGCTCTTCTGTATTGCTTGCAAGACATCTTTTACAGAGAGAATGCAATAATTTGTTAATGAACCGGTAATGAAGCAATAACATTAGAGGAAAAAAAAATAAACTAAAACCCACCCATAACCTCACTCCCATAACACAACCCTTTATGTTCAGTTTGAAATGTCCCCTTTCCCACGCACGTGTACTGTTACACAGTTGTCGTTCTAGGCTATGTACTATTCTGTGTTCTGCTATGTCCCTTAACATTCTGTCCAAACCCTATATGGAAAGTAGGAAATAAAAAAGGAAAATAACAAAACAAAACAAAAAAAAAAAGCCCTTTATGGTTGCTAAAAATTCTAAGTGTCACTTTTTATGTCTAGAAGAGTAGACTTTAAATTACCAGTGATTTGCAGCAAGAACTTGTCTTCACTGAGTGCTGACCCAATCAGCTAAGGAATGTAGGAGGGATTAATTTATATTGGCCAAGTCACTTCTTTTCTTTAGGCCTCTTTTTTTTTTTTCTGCAAAATGAAGCACTTGAAGTGGGTTCTCTCTGGAGTCCCTTCCAGTTATCTTCTATTACCCTTCACGAAGCACATAATAAATAATGATCATTTAGACATAATTCTTTGTAAATCTTTATTTAATCCACCAGCCTTCCTGTTTTAAGATCTCTTGGCGTAATGCAGGTCATTTATCCTCATGACAGATGCGTGGTGGTGGCTATAATTTTCCTTTATACGGATGGAGAAACTGAGTCCAGAGGTGTGGGATGATTTAGCGCAGCGTTGGCCTCTTATCAGGGCAGTCCTGGGTTTCGGCTTACATGTTGCAGGTGATGGATGGCAGGCGAGATCTCTGCAGAGCAGACAAAAGAGTACTCTGGTATGGTTATTAAAACAGATCCATCATTTTCCTGCCGCCTCCGTGCTCCTCCTCTTTGGATTCCAAGTTACCATATCTCTGTGGCATTTCTTGAGACATATTCATGAATGGACCCTTGGAGCCGACACACACACACACACACACACACAACAATTTGGTCACGCCTAGAAGGCAGATAAAGCCTAAGGGAGCCTGCAAAAGGATATGTAGATAAAAAGTCCGGTATCTGGGCAGGTAACACCCAATTACAACAGAGCAGTGTTGACTTACACTTTTCCTTATCGGGGAATCAGGTATTCGTGTAAATCAGAAAAGGATTTGATGGATGCCAGTTCAGTGGAGTTTCTAGCTAAGGGACAGGTTTGGTTAAACAAAATATATATTCTTCTTATCTGCAGTGGCCACTATCACTCCAACTCCCCTTCGTCTCTCTTCTCCTCCTCCGAGCTCTATAAAAACGAGGTTGTTATCTGGAGTTTGTGATCGCCCAGTGTCTGTGCTAAAATCTCTCCGACAAGCCCACAAGCCGCAACTCAGGCCCAGCCCAAGTCATTTTGGCAGACAGATGATCTTCCCTTATCTCCAATTGTCTTGGCAATAAATGTCTTTTTTCTTAAGATGCTTGTTTAGACTAGCCCGGGGGAAAGAACAGGTACCTACCCTGTCTCTTGGTGGGAGAAGTCTTTAAGACTTGGAGTCTTAGAAACACGTCCTGGGTTCCACGTGGTTGGAGAGCCACGCGGCCGGGAGAACACGGAGTTGCAGGAAGAGGTTGTGTCTCAGGGACGTTGGCAGCTGCAGGCTCAGCAAACAGGCACAGCCAGGACGTGAGAAGGCAATGCACGGTGGCCTGGCTTTGGTAATAAAGAAATAAAGTGGGGTGGACACAGGGAGGTGAAGGGGTCCAAGGAGGGACAGTGGCTTAAATGAGACGTGAAAAGTTGCTGAAGTTTGGCGGGTCTTCTCGAAAAAGCTGGTGGTGTCTCCTGGGGCTGGGGAGCCTCGAGGGTGGAGGCTTGTGCCTGGCCCTGCCTCTCCCGCCTGCAGTCTTGGGCTTCAGCGTGGGTCTCCTGCGAGCGTGCACCTGAAAGAGCTGGTCTGTGGAAGAAGCTGGATGTCCGGGGTGAGTGTGTGTGTGTGTGTGGGGGGGCAGGGCCACACGCCTGCTTTGCAGCTGCTCAAGACACACGTGCCTGGAACGCGCACGGGGTGGGGGTGGGGGCGCGGGAGCTGGGGGAGCTTTCACCTGTCTTGGGCCTTTTCCGCACCTGCCCTTCACTCACTCGAGATGCTCGCAGTCTTTCGGTACAAGTACCAGGCTGGTCAGGGTGAAAATGCTGAGGGCAGCCTCCAAGTCACCAAGTTCAACACCAGCTGATGACTGTGCCTGTGTGTGTGTGTGTGAGAGAGAGAGAGAAAGAGAGAGAGTGAGAGAGAGAGAGAGAGAGAGGCTCTAGCTACTTGCTGTTTCCCCTTCTGGACCATTCAGGGCAGAGTCCATCTTTTTCGTCAAGGCTGACTCTGGCTTGGAACTACCTTAACCTGTCTTCTAAAGTGACTTTTCTATTTCAATTTATGAAAAAGACTGTTTTAATTATGAAATGAATTCATATACACTGGACACATTTTGGAAAACAGAAACACATACAAAGAAGAAAACTGGAGACATGCACAAAACCTTTGTTCAGATATTCAGATGTAGCTCAGTTAACGTTCATTTGGATGTATTGCTTTCTGCCCTAGTTGACAGTCTTCTTTTTTTTTGGAGATGCCGGGGATGGAACCCAGGACCTCATACATGGGAAGCAGGCACTCACCACTTGAGCTGCATTCGCTCCCCTTAGTTGATATTCTGATGTACTTCTTTCCAAGCCTGGTAGCAGGAGAGGTTGTTTGGTATATAGACAGATAGTTAAGGAGACAGACAAACATAGCTCTATCCATATTTAGATGTCTATTTTCAGAGTTGATATCCTATATTTATACCTTTTCTCTCCTCAAATCTCTAACACCTCCTCTCCTTCCTCTACCTCAGCCTCTTATTTCATTGGGAAACAGAAGCCATTCGTGTGCTCCCAGCACCTGCCTCTCTCTGAGCCTGTCCATCCCCCTTTCCAGCTCTTGCACTCCCGCGGTGTCCGTGTCCCTGTACGAGGCCACGCCCTCTCTCCCCTTGTGGGCAGAGCCTGTAACTCTGACAAGCAAAGGCTTGACTCTAGGAAGCTCCTCCATTCTTTCTGTCCTTCTGCATCATCCCCACACTGTCAGACACAGTGCCATATTTCCATCTATAAAAAGGGGATTCTCCCTTATTTAATTCCACAGTCCCTGGAAAGAAGGAGAGACACACGACTCTGGGAGGTGGCAGGTGCGGTCAGCTGTGCTGTAGGACACTTGTACAGAGGTCACGGGGGGTGGCGACTCAGCTCGGGCAGGGCTTGGAGTGCTTTGCTCTATGGACGATAGCAGTCCACTTAGGACTTTTGGTCAAGGAGGGCCGTGCAGGAGTCCATTGTTACCTTGCCGGTGTCATCCTGGCATAGTAAGGAGGGGAACAAAGCCTTTGGGGTGCCAGTGGCACCGCTCAGGCATGGGGTGGCAGGGTCCCCGTGAGGGTGGCAGCTGGGGAATGGAGACAAGAGTTCTGCAAGAGACTAGCACGGTCAGAATCTCAAGGCCACGGAAATGGAGCAGCTGTGGGTGGTGAAGGAGACAGGAGCCTGCCTTCAGCTCCAGGAGCAAATGTCTGAGAAAAGGGGGTTCTTTTTTTCTGAATGGAGCTAGAGGAAAACCAAAAGCCAGGTGGTTTCTAAAACATGGCGGTGGGAAGCTTGACCTGGAAGCTGGAGGAGCATCTCTGTGAGAGGTGAAGAGGATGGAGTTCTGTGGCCTTTTGCACAGTAGGCTAGACTGGGTGGTGGTGAGCGCAGGTCAGAAGCATCCCTGGGAACCAAGGAGCAGGCAGACCCGTCACTCGCTCACATCACTTCCCTCTGCAGGGGCAAGTTGTCTGCAGGATGCTAAGGGCTGCTTAAGAGGAGATGAGGAGGATGCTTTTGGGAAAGGTCCCTTAGTTCCATTCTCCCTCCTTGACAAATAAGGTAACCGTGATCTTATAGAGGGAAAAGTGTCCTGGGAAGGCATGACTTTGCCAAAGGAAAAGGGTTTTGGTTTAGGGACACCACTGGGGAGTTTGGGAGTCCAGGGAGGAAAAACAGGGATGGGAGGTGAATGGATGTGGTAGGGATTTGGGGCAGCTCTAGACAGTTAGAAGGTAACTGGGATTTAGAGAGCGGGAGACGGGCTGAGGTGGGACATGTGGAAGAGTTCCAAAGATGGCTCTCCTAGGGGAGGAAGTCCTTTTGGAACCAGACAGGACAAGGCTTGCGGTGAGCGTCTTGACCTCGGCAAGGTGTCCTGGGTTCCTCTTCTTATTTAGGTGAAAGGTGATGTTTTCACTTCTGTACTTTGAAAATAGGCTCCTTCCCATCCCCTGCCCTAAAAAGGGAGTGCCAACGGCCAATTGGTTATTTATTTCTTTCTAATCCTGTAGTTTTATGGGGCCGTAAATGAGGACAGCAGGGAATTAATAAAAAAAAGTGGCGCCAAGACAAATAGCAGAGTCCTTGCCATGTGGCACTTGCAGTCTAAAGGTGTGCATGATGCAATCTCGTGGCTGCTGTGAGTTCCCAGGAGGGCAGGGTGGCACTGCCCAGGCAGGCCTGGTGCAGCCGGGAGGCACTATCGGGAGGGATGGTGGCCCCTAGGCGCGAGGAGTGATTGACGGAAAGGTCTTCTCCCAGAGCAGTGAGAGAATAAGTGGCAGGTGGACACGGGTGGAGGCAGAGAGCAGGGCGTTGTCGTATCTGGAGGGGAAGAGAGCAGGAGAGTCCCTGGAGTTGTCTCCTTTGTCTTGGGGGATTAGGTTCGTAATTTAGTGGATGGAGCAAGGGGGCAGAAGACTAGAATAAGGCCAGCAGGTGCCAAGTGCTGCGGCCGAAGCTGCCAAGAGCCTGCAGGTCCAGGAAGGAGTTGCTGACTCAGGATGCCTCCCCTGCAGGAGCCCGTCCCTGGTGTGTTTTGGGGGTACCCTGCTGATCTGATTAGAGGGCCTGGGCAGCTCTCACTGGGCGAAGCAGCCACCCCAAAGCAAGTCAGTGAAAACTAACCTGGACGTGTGCGGACTTTGACGTGGCATGGAAGTGCAGGCAGGCAGATGAGGCATGTTCCTCAGCAAGGCGCAGCAGGCGGGTGGCTGCGGGGACGGGGGTGGGTGGCCG
>JAKSZT010054464.1:1825024-1874605 GCA_026826555.1 Tolypeutes matacus | reverse complement strand
GGGGGGGGGGGGGGGGGGGGGGGGGGGGGGGGGGGGGGGGGGGGCCGGGGGGGGGGGGGGGGGGGGGGGGGGGGGGGGGGGGGGGGGGGGGGGGCGGGGGGGCGGGGCCGGTGGGCCCGTGGTCGCTGTGGAGCCCCCTCAGAGGAGAAGGCCCGCAAGGCCGTGGCCCTTGGTTGAGAGGGCTCTGAGAGCCCCCCTTGCGCTGCCGTGGATGTCCTTACCGAGCTCACTGACCTGCGCTGGCCTCCTGGCCCAGGGGGTGACGCCGAGCAGGAGCCGCGGCCCCTCACCGTGTGGCCTCGCAGGAGGATGAGCAGCTGCTTCCGGCCTCCTCTGAGCGAGCGCAGGGCCTGCTTGCCTCTGGGGGGGGAGCAGCCCTGGTCTGCAACGCCGAGCCCCTTCCCCTCGTCCTCACGGCAGCAGAGAGGCCAGAAGACAGGAGCCAAGCACACAGGTAGCCCCAGCCTGGCCACGGGGAGGGGGCTGCGTATTTCTTGGAGCCTAACCCCCGGCTTACTTGAGCATCACCAAGCGGCGAGGGCGAGCCCTGTTAGCCGTCGATGCCTTGTCTGCAGCACGAGTTCTCCCTCAGGACTGGGATTCCACAGTGCAGGAACTATAAAGCCGAGTGGAGCTGGCACACGGCAGCTCCTCAGCAGGTGCTATTTACCTCCCCTAGCCTTTTCCTAAAGTTTCCTGGTATATTGAGAAGTAAGCCATCACTCTTGCCTTTCTCTTGGGATTCCTGAGAAGAGGGTGGATGTCCTTCTGCCTTGGAGGTTTGGAGGCAGAGTGTGGACTGAACATCTTCTGAAGACCCTAAGATCCTTATTCTCACTGGGGTGGGCTTCTGGAGGCTTCTTTTGGACTATCCTGGAATACACCTATGAACAGCACTGTGACAGAGCAGAGGCCTCCTTCCTCCTGTTCAGCCAGCCACCTGCAGAGCTGACGGCCCCTCTGCAGCCCTGGGCTCAGAGCCACCTGCAGAGCTGACGGCCCCTCTGCAGCCCTGGGCTCAGAGCCACCTGCAGAGCTGACGGCCCCTCTGCAGCCCTGGGCTCAGAGCCTGCGCTTTGCAGAGCAGCTGCCCAGGGCTGGGGCCGTCAGTGACCACGCTGGGGCCAGAGGCTGGTCCCCTGACCCGCCAGGACACAGGTCAACGGAGCCCCCAACCGGCATGGACAAGGAGCCAGACAAGATGCAGCGGGAAGTGCTGTCATCTGGAGATTTAGTTTATATGACATAAAATATCTGGGCAGGAGAAAACACACAGAAATGGGGAGTTCTGTAGGAAAAAGAAATTGGAAGATTAAATTTTCCCGCTTTTCATTGGCATAAGTAAAGAGTGTGTAAAAGAGCTGAGGATGGATTCAGGCAGCACTTGCCTGCCTGGGCCACTTACTGTGTCTCAGAGCCTCAGTGTCTTGATCTGTAAAATGGGGATGGTAAAGCATCTTCCTTACTCTGGTTAGCCGTAGGATTGGAGGGGATCATTGGGAATCAACCTTGGCTTTAAGGATTAGCTCTGTGGCTCGATCCCCTCATCCCGATACTGTGAGGCATTCTCCCACAGAATCCTCAGAGAGGTTTCTGGGGCGTGGGGCAGGACGTGGGCACGTTTCCAGGGACTGTGTCCCCATGAATCAGTTTAGGTCTCTGTTTTCCATCTAAGTTCTGAGCTGCTGTTCTGAGCTTATTTAGCTGCCACCCTCTCCTATTCTTGTGCTCCCCACTGGCTGCCATTCTACTTCTTTCATGTCTCAAAGTATCGGAACAAAACACGACCGTGTGAGTCCAGCTTTTACTGAAGGCCTATCGGGTAACAGAGGGGGAAAGTTGTACCTCTCAGAACAACCGAGCAAACAAATTTAAACCGCGAGGCATGTGTGTCCTGGAGTTCCTCGGCCACCTCGAAAGACTTCTGCCCGGTGGCCCTGCATCGCAGGCTTCTAGCAGCTGCCGTCCTGTTCCTCCTCCCCCCAGACCCTCGTCCTCCTCCCACCTTCGCTGCTTCCAGGCTCTGTATTTCTTTCTTGTTGGGTTGCTTAGAAACTCAAGGTTCCTTTCACGTAATCACACATAACCAGGCAGCTCTCTGCTTTGCAGCTGGGGGCCACACGAGCCACGGATGGGGAGGTGGGAAGACCTAATTCACTGTTGTCTTCTCAGACCCAGGAAAGGGCCTTCTGAGAACCACACAAGACAATGTCGGTGAGGACGGTGGAGCGTGGCGTGCTCCCTGGGCACAGGGGCAGTTGCCATCCTCTGCCCTGACCTGTGGCCCTGCTCCTGCCGCCGGGGCCCGGGGAGTGCTGCCCTCAGGGCTGCAGGCTTGAAGCCCTGGACCAGTGTCCCTAAATCCCTGGTTTGCATTCCTCATGGCTGGCTCTGGGATCCGAGGTGAGGAGAGCGCGGCGCCCTGCTTCTGCCCGTCTCGGCAGTGACTCGGGCAGCTACCCCCGAGCCTCTTGTGAAACGCAGAGATGGTAACGCTGCACCTCATGGGGCTGTGAGGATTAAAGAAGGTAATGCATGCAAAGAACACGTCTAACACCGTTCTATACAGCGAGTGCTGCGTGTTGTCACGTAGCGTCGCCCTGGCTTGAGGACCCACTGCCTGGAAGGGGAGACAGGCATGCCGTCTCAGGAAGGAAGGAGAGCTGGTCCTCGTGGACGCCACGTCTGTCCTCCTCCCGACACACCGAGGCAGGTCTCAGCTCCCTCTCCTTGGTCCTGCCTCCCCTCCTCTCCTGTGCGTTCCCCGCAGGTGAGCGTGCAGTGGGGAGGGGTCCTGGCTGGGCTCCCGGGAGCTGGGAGGTAAGTGGGGTCAGCCAGGAAGACTCTGCGGGTGGGCGGGCAGAGCCGAGTGTCAGGCTGTAGCTGCCAGGAGCTGGGCTAAAGGAGGAGGCCGCAAGGTACTGAAGCGGCATTTGTGAATCCTCGTGGAAACGTTTAAAGCAAAGGAGAAGGGGCTCTGTCTTTTGGGGGAAGCTTAGAAGTCACAGTTCCTGCAGTTGGGAGATGACCAGGATGACGTCCTTAGGTCCCTGATTTAGTTTAACTTGGCAGAAGATAGTCCCAGCCATCACTCACTGCACCTGGCACAAGGCTCTGGGGGAATGTGCACTAAAGGAGGCTTTGCAGGGAAAGCAGTGGGTTCTGAAGGATGAGTAGGAGTTTGAAAGTTGGATGTTGCCAGTGGAGGGTATTCTGGGCAAAGGGACCAGAACTTGCAGAATCAGAAGCTGGTGATATACCCCTTCTTTTCTGTTCCTGTTATAACTGCGCTGCCTTTACTGCAGCCCAAGTTCCTCTAGAGCCCTCTTAGCTGGTTCCCAGCTGCTGAGGTCTGGTCTGTTATTCCAGGCAGTGCCACCAGCATTGTCTTCATGGCAGCACTCACTAGGAAAGGGTACGGACCACGTTTTTCTTTGTAATGCACAAGTTCAGATGACAGAGAATGGGGGGGCATGCATAGACATGGCATGAGACAGCTATTTCTGCAAAGGGGCATGAGGAAACTTTTGGGGGTAATGGATATGTTCATTGTCTTGATTGTGGTGATGGTTTCCCAGGCATCTACTTGTGTCAAAACTTACCATTGTACACTTAAATATGTTGTACTTTAATAAAGTTGTTAAAAAAGAATATAGGGGAAAAAAAAAAAAAGAATATAGGGGAAGTGGATATAGCTCAAGAGATTGAGCTCCTGCCTACCACATAGGAGGTCCGGGTTTCATTCCTGTGCCTCCTAAAGAAGACGAGTAAGACAGCAAGCTGACGTGATAGGCAGGCATGGTGAACTGGTGCAACAAGAAACCACAACAAGAGATACAAGGAGGAAAACACAATGAGAGACACAACAAAGCAGGGAGTGGAGGTGGCTCAAGCGATTAGGTGCCTCCCTCCCAAATCCGAGGTCCAGGGTTTGGTCCCTGGTGCCTTCTAGAAAAACAAGGAAGACAAACAGATACAACAGGTGCAAACGATGAAGGGGTGGGGAGAAATAAATAAATAAAATAAATCTTAGAAAAAAAAGAATATAGGTGGGAAGCAGATGTAGTTCAAGCAGTTGAGCTCCCACCTACTACATGGGAAGTCCTGAGCTCGGTTCCCAGTACCTCCTAAAGAAGACAAGCAAGATAGCAAGCTGATGTGGCAAGCTGACACAACAAGATGATGCAACAAAAAAGACACAAAGAGGAAAACACAACGAGATACGCAACAAAGCAGGGAGTGGAGGTGGCTCAAGTGATTATGTGCCTCCCTTCCACATGTGGGAGGTCCCTGGTTGGGTTCCAGTGCCTCCTAAAAAGAAGACAAGTGCACAATGAACAGACACAGTAAGCACAAACAATGGGGGAGGGGAAATTTTAAAAAATCTTTTAAAAAAAGTATATAGATGCCTCAAAATTTTTAGTTGCTTTTAAAAAATGTTTGTTTTTCAGTACAGGCATATCTCGGAGGTATTGCAGGTTTGGTTCCAGCGCACCACAATGAAGTGACTCACACACATTTTTTTAGTTTCCCAGTGCTTATAAAAGGCATGTTTTCACAATATACTGTAGTCTACTAAGTGTGCAAATGCATTACGTCTAAAAAAAACAACATCCATACCTTAATTAAAAAAACTTTATTGCTAAAAAATGCTGACCATCATTTCTGAGTCTTCAGTGAGTCGTAATCTTCTTGCTGGTGGAGGGTCTTGCCTAGATATTGGTTTCCGACTGATCAGGGTGGTAGTTGCTGAAGGCTGGGTGGCTGTGGCAATTTCTTAAAATAAGACAGCAATGAAGTTTGCCGCATCGACTGACTCTTCCTTTCATGAACGATTTCTCTGTAGCATGCGATGTGTTTACCCACAGTAGAACTTCTTTCAGAATTGGAGTCAGTCCTCTCAAACCCTGCTGCCACTTTATCAGCTAAGTTGATGTAATATTCTAAACCCTTTGGGTGTCATTTCAACAATGTTCACAGAATCTTCCCCAGGAGTAGATGCCATCACAAGGAGCCACTTTCTTTGCTCATCCATAAAAAGCAACTCCTCGTCTATTCAAGTCTCATCATGAGACGGTGACAATTCAGTCATGACTTCAGGCTCCACTTCTTTCTGTGGCTGGTTTGATCTTCTACACAGACCACTCAAACTTTCTCCACATCAGCAATGAGGCTGTTTTGCTTTTTTATCATTCATGTGTTCACTGGAGTAGCTCTTCTAATTTCCTTAATGAACTTTTCCTTTGCACTCACAACTTCGCAGGCTGTTTGGCACAAGAGGCCTAGCTTTTGGCCTCTTTCAGTGTTTGACGTGCCTTCCTCACTAAGCTTAATCATTTCTAGCTTTCGATTTCAAGTGAGACGTGTGACTCTTCCTTTCACTTGAACCCTCAGAGGCCACTGTAGGGAGGTCTGAGGAGAGTGGGAGAGACGGGGAACGCCCGGTCAAGAAGTCAGAATACACAACATTTATCAATTAAGTTCCCCATCTTATATGGGCGTGGTTCATGGCACCCTTAAACAATTACCACAGTAACATCACAGATCACCATAACAGATATAATAACAATGAAAGTTTGAACTATTGTTCAAAATGTGACACAGGGACATGAAGTGAACACATACTGTTGGAAAAATGGTGCAGATAGACTTGCTTGATGCAATTTGTAAAAAATGCAATATCTGTGAAGTGCAATAAGGCAAAGCACAATAAAAACTAATAGAGGATCATCAACGAAATTTAGAAAAATTCTTGAAAGCAAGAAAAAGAAATAAACGACCTACTGCCCTTCAATTTTTTTTTTTTTTTTGGTTGTGGTTCATGATCACTGTACCTAAAAAGGCACACATGGGGTTCAGGAGTGAGCAAGGCCCAACTGCCCCTACCAGTGGACCATGGCGCTGGAGATCAGGAGAGTCACCTAGGGGCTGGTGGCGATTTGAAACTTTCATGGATCATGTAAAATCCTGTGCCTAAAAGCAGTCCATTCCTGAGCAGGTAAACCTATTTTAGGTGGGATCTTTTGATTCAATGACTTCAGTTAAGGGCCTTTGGTTAGATTGCGTGACCCAGGGTAGGTCTTAATCCTCTTATTGGAATCCTTTATAAACAGAGAAAGAAAAAGCTGCAGAAATAGAAAAGAGCTGCAGAGACGGAGAGAAGCCTCCAGAAGTTGAAACCAGCAAACCCGGGAGAGAGAAAACCTCAGATGGAGCAGCCCAAAGCTGAAAGCACCGAGGCCTGGAGGAGAGGGGAGAGACCAGCAGACCCTGCCACGAGCCTAATCGTCCACAGCTGCGGCCCGGTGAGAACGCGTTCTGATGGTGCCTGGATTTGGAGCCTTGGTCGGCCTCAGAAGTGTAAGCTCATAAGTTAATAAATCCCATCGTACAAGCCAGCTCAGGTCCTGCAGATGTCCCCGGCCCCACCCAGAGACCCCGGTTCAGTAAGTCGGAGAGGGGACCCGGAATCCGAGTTTAAAGCAGACACCCCAGGTTATTGTGATACAGGTGGCCCACAGACCAGTCTCTGAGAACCACCTTGACCGGGACTGGCCCGCAAAGGCCGGGCATTTCTCCCTATTTTCTCCCTGAGCCTCCACTCCGAATGGTCCGATGCCAGTGCTATTCCTGGATGCGGGGTGGCTGCAGCCTGTGGCGAAGCTGAACGGCGCTGGCTCCATTCCGGGGAGGCCTGGGTGTGGTCCCAGCAGGAGAGTGGCGGGAAGAGCTCCATTTATTGAGCGCTGACTGTATATGCGCCACTGTGTCAGGAGCTCTACTGTGCCATCTCAGGGCTGGTGGTTAAGGGCAAGTTCCTGGAGTGAGAAGCTGGCATGTACACTTGGCCTTGCCACCACCAGCTTCCTCACCTTGGGCAAACTACTTAAAAGTTCTAAGTTTCAGATCCTCAGCTCTAACACCGGGATAAAAGTTTCCCCTGCCTCTGCGGGTGGTGAGGGTTGAGCGTGTTTAACACGGACACGCTCAGAAGTGAGTCTGCGGGGACGCTGGCGGAGGTCACAGTCACTGTCTCTCGGCTGGCTGAGGCTCGCAGGGGCTGGGGGTCTCAGTCCTCTTCTGTGCGGCCTTGGGCAAACCCCTTCACTTCCCAGGGCCTCGGTTTCCTCACGCGTCACACAGATAGGGCTGTGCAAGTACAGGGAGGCTTTCCTCCCGTAACGGAGCTCTCAGTGCTGGCTGCCCAGGGCCGTCACCGTGCCAGGACCTGGGCTGAGAACCGCTGTGCTGCGGCAGTCGAGGCTGGGGGTCGGGGGACGAACTGCGGAGACTGGGGGGCACCCCGAATCGGAGGAGCCGAGCGCTGCTGGGTGACGGGCCTTTCCTCTCCGGGCTTCTGCCAATGGACCCAGGAAGGTCATCTGTGTGTGTGTGTGTATCTCCGAGTGGCCGTGTGTGCATCTACACGTGAACGAGTCTGTGTGGACATGGGAGTGTGGGGCGCGGGCGCGTGGGAAGCCGAGCTGAAGGCCGCACCCCGCCTTCTGGGCCACAGCAGTGGTTTTCAACCTGGGCAGCCCACTGGGGAGCTTTATAAACCCCCCCAAAGATTCTGACCTGGGCACCTGGGGCTTTAAAGAACTGTCCTTGGAGGCTTGAATGTCAGGTACCTGAGAGCCCTGGCCCCTGGGGCTGAGGGGACGAGGCCCAGCCCACACTTGCTCCGGCTGGGCCCAGTCCAAGGGCCGAGACAGCCTGTGTGGTGTGGGAGGGAGGCTACCTGTAAGCTGTTTATTACCTGCTTGAATTACTAGGTAAATATTGACTGCAGGCCCCAGCGGCCCATGAGCTACCTGCTGTCTCCGTGGGTA
This sequence comes from Tolypeutes matacus, assembly GCA_026826555.1. NCBI lineage: Eukaryota > Metazoa > Chordata > Mammalia > Cingulata > Chlamyphoridae > Tolypeutes > Tolypeutes matacus. The sequence goes on along the minus strand of JAKSZT010054464.1, from coordinate 1,866,773 downwards.
CATCTCTGGGGCAGAGGGGGCAGGTGGCCTGTTTTGGGACCTGCCAGCTGAGAGATGAGCAGAGCACAGGTGACGTGCTTCTCAGGGGGACAAGGTCGCAGGATCGTCCCGCGGGGAATGGTGCTTGGCAGGCAGGCAGGCCGATGGGGGCAGGTGTTCCAGTCTTCTTGCTGGAAAGTCGGGGTGTATCGGCAGGGACAGTCTTCGATTGCTCTTGGGGAGCGGTTGGAAGACTTGGCTGAGCTCATTCCCTTTCCCTTCTCTAACTTTGTCCAGTGCCTACTTCTTTGTGAACCTCCCCAAACCAACCACATCAATATTCACTCCCTCCTGCAATCTCTAGATCCTTGACCTCTTCCTCTCCCTCACCCGCTCCGCAGACTCCTGAAACCGCGGAACTGTCCCCTGCACCGGCCCATCCTCTCGGCCCCAGCGGCTCAGCCCTCCCGTCTGGTCGCACTGCTCCAGCCGTCCTTCAGACAGTTAATTTTATAAAGTTCAGACGTGATCACTCGACTGTGCTTATCATCCTCACATTCCCAGCCGAGAGCCCGACGTCTGGGGCACAGTTGGCACTCAGTATATGCGTCTCAAATAAAGGAGTTAAATGAATAGTTTGGGCCGGAGAACTCTCTGCCGTGGAGGCTGTTGTGTGCATAGCAAGGTGGTCCCCAGCTCCCTGGCGGCAAACCGCCCCCGCCCCTGCCCTGCAAAGGCCAAACTGTGCCCAGACATTGCCGAGATGCCCTGGGCGACAGATCGCCCCCGAGAACCACCGACCTAGGCCTGCACACATCCCTGAACATCTTGAAATGCACACTCCATAGTCCCAAGGTTATCAGGACACTGACAGTGATTTTATTAGAGCATAAATCAGATAAACGGTAATTTGGCAGGCTTTGTTCTGAAGTTCCTATCAGAAAGTGGAGGAGAGTGTCTTTCTTTAGTTACAGGTTGAAGGAGACCTTTTCGGAAATTTGACTTGAGTTTCCAATTAAATCAGGTGAAAACCCAACGAGAAGATGCATTATTTCTCTTTACCAAGCAGTGGGGATGACAATTTTAAGAAATCTGATCAGTATCCGCTCCACTTCCCTCCTAAATTAAATCCTCTCTCCCTCCTTTCCTCCTTCCAACTTTTTATTGTGGTGACAGAACATATACGACTCAAAAGCTCCCAGTTTTACCACATTTTATTGTGGAATTCTGTGGCATTAGTTAAATTCAGTGTTGTGCTCCATCACCAATATCTACCACTTTTTCATCACCCCAAACAGAAATTCTGTACCCTTCAAGCAATAATTCCCATTCCCGCCACTCCCTGCCACCACCCTTCCCAGCGCTGGTAACCTGTATTCTACTTTCTGTTTCTGTGCATTTGCATTTTCTAGCTATTTCATATAAGTGGAATCATACAATATCTGCCCCTTTATGTCTGACTTATTTTACTCAACACAACGTCTTCAGGATTCATCCATGTTATAGCAAGTATCAGAACTTCATTCCTTGTTGTGGCTCAATTATGTCCCATGTGTATTTGCCTCCTTTTATCTATCCATTCACCAGCTGATGGACACTTAGGCTGCTTCTACCTTCTGGCAATTGTGAAAAATGCTGCTGTGAACATTTGTGTGCAATGTCTGTTCGAGTCCCTGGTCTCAGTTCTTTGGGTATATTCCTAGAAGTGGGATTGCCAGGTCATATGGTGAACTCTATATTCAAATTTCTGGGGAACTACCAAACTTTTCCATGGCATCTGCCTAATTTTCCATTTCCACCAACAATGTACAAGGCTTCTATTTCTCTGCATCCTTGCTAACACTAATTATTATTATGTTTTAAAAAATCATAGCCATCCTAGTGGTTGTGAAGTAATACCTCTTTATGGTTTTGATTTTCATTTCCCTGATGACTATGATATTGAGCATCTTTTCATGTGCTTATTGTTCATTTGTATATCTTCTTTGGAGAAATGCCTATCCAAGTCCTTTGCCCATTTTTAAATTGTGCTGTTTGTTTTTTAACACTGAGTTGTAGCAGTTCTTTATTATGTGCTCTGGATTTCTTTTTTTGAGGTACCGGGGCCAGGGATTGAACCCCAGACCTGGTATGCGGGAAGGCGGCACTCAACCACGGAGCCACAGCGGCTCTCCTGAGTTGGTTTTTTTCATTTGTGTGCTTGCACTTTGTTTGTTTTCTAGGAGGCACCAGGGACCAAACCCGGGACCTCCCATGTGGGAAGCAGGTGCTCAAGCGCTTGAGCCACCTCCACTCCCCATATTTGGGATATAAAATTAAACCCTTCCCAGAGAGATGATCTGCAGAGATCTTCTCCCATTCTGTGGATGGTCATTTCATTTTCTTGATAATGCCCTTTGGTGAAGTCCATTTTATCTACTTTTTCTTTTGTTGGTGTTTTTCATGTCATATGTATAAATCCCCTCTTACGTGATTTTGTCAAAAATCACTTTGTCCCTGAAGCTTCCTCAGTTCCCTTGGTAAGCACGAGGGCTCTCGAAGCCTTCTGTGCAGACCTCGTTTCATTGTCGTGATCCCTGTGGACATCTGGTATCTTTCCATATCCCTCTCGTCCTTCTCCGTGTCCAGTGACCGGCGCGGTGGTCTGAGAAGAGCAGGTCCCCTCCTGCTTTGATCCTGAGCAGCTCGACGCCACCGTCGGCAGGGGGACTGGGGCACATTATCCAACCTCCCTGCACCCTGTTTCCTCTTTGTGAAAATGGGGTCATGACACCTTCCTCCTCGGGAATGTCAGCAGTAAGCACTCACCAGCGCTAGCTATTTTCATTACTATGACAAGCCACAGAGTTTTATTATTCAGTGACAAGACAGGCGATGGCTGGGCAAGCTGCCCTTTCTGATATGGAGCAAATTCTTGGGCAAGGAAGATCTCTTACCTGGCACAGATACACAAATCCTCTTTTCTAGCCAAATCGTTGTCTAGTATTGTCCTCTGTTAAAATGCAGATTCCTTGAAAGGGCAGGTACTGAGCCCTAACGGTAGGGCTGCCACATAAATAGAGGGATTTTAGATAAACAACAATTTTTAAGATAAGTATATCCCAAGCATTGCATGGGCCATACCTACCCTGAAATTTATCCATTGTTTATCTGAATTGCAAACGTAACTGGATTTTTCGGTGCTAATTCTGGCAACTCTAAGCCTTGGGTAAAGATGTTTGTTCCATCCTTTTCGGAAGGTGGTTTGGATAGGAAGAGACTGCGACGCTCACAGGGCAGCACTTTGATTGCAATCGATCCGGCAGCCCCGATGAGTCACGATGTATGGATTGGTTCACCAGCTGAGTTGTATCTCTGATGAAACAGCTGAAAAAAAATAAGGCCCAGTCCCCCTGAACCTATGGCTTTTACACGAAACATGCATGGAAGGCTTCTGTGCTGGCCCCTTTTCTCAAAATTTTTGGCAAAGAAGACAAAAAAATAGCTTCTGTGGAAATTATTTATTTAGTATTAATGGGGTAAAGTTAGATCTTGGCTAGACATTTCAAGTAAACAGGATCACTCCAAATGCTGTTGTTTGAAACCAGAGATTTCCTATGACCCCCAGGGTTTTAACAAGAGCCAGAGAAGTTATATTTATAGAATCCCTGTTAATTTCACCCCCTTGTTTAATCCCAAATACAACAAATCCCGGAATGTCTCCAGACAGCGGCCCATTTGATGGAGGAGGCCAGGAGGCAATCTCTTGGTGCCTTGGGGCTGACGAATGGGAGGGCTGGGTTTGAAGATGCTTAGAAAAGGGGCCAAAGGCCGGTGCCAGCAGGTATATGACATTTTCAAGAAGATGTAAACACAATCAGTTAATAAAATCAATTAGCCCCCCAGCACACAGTGTCTGGTGTCTTTCCATAAAGTTTCTTGGAGGACTCAGCATCTAAAAGCTTCTCCCAACCAGAGTTGGAAGCACCGGTTCCTCCTCGTGCTGGAGGAGCCGCTTTCCCTCTAGGGCAGCTGTTCCGCTTATCTCCAGGCTGAGGTGCCATCTCTGGGTCCCCTGGCCCAGATTCCTGCTCCCCACGGTCACTGTCCCTGTTCTGAAGATGCACTCCTGCACTTTGCAGAAGCAGCCTTGGGGTGAAGCTCCTACTGAGGGGCAATCTGTTGAACAGATTATCTGAAGATGACTGTAAGAAAAGTTTGAGAACTAGAAGAGTCTTCCAAAGGCAGAGGGAAGGACTGCGGGATTTCATAATCTGAGGATTCTTCCAGTTTTAACAGAGGATCATCAAAATACTGGTATGTGGGGGGAGAGGGGAGGCTGCGGGGAGGCGTGGTAGGAAGAGAATCAGTGGACCCAGGTCTCAGCCCTCGCTCTGTCAATTACTGCCTAGAGGTGACCTTGGGCATGTCACCCGAGTAGTCCAACCTTTCCTTGACTTACGCCTTCAACAAGGGAAGGGCATTGCCAATTTGTTATCTTGTTGTAAGGGGTTTCTACAGAGATAGCATTTGTAAGTAAAGTGAAAATTGTTATTGCAGTCAAAAGCTGTATGGATACCTGAGTTGAGGAATGCCCATGGGACCCAGAATACATGCGTTTTAGTGCAGTGGACGCTATGGTGGCCTCACAGGGTCATAATTCCAGCCTTCTCGGAAATGACTACTTCTGAACCCTACCTGAGAGTACAACCTAACTTGTGACCTACTGCCTGCTACCTGTGTGCACTGGGCTGTAATTAAAAATATATCTCTTACTGTGAGTTTCCCCCAAAATAAAATTTAAAGGCATTGCTTTAGGCAATGGCAAATATGATTTCATCACTTGGGGCAGTTTTGAGTCCAAAATCCTGCCAAAGAAATGAGTGTGGACAGTCACCCAGGCGAAGAGCCCAGAAACACCTTCTTGACGTGGCTCCCGAGACTGGTGTAGGGTGCCAGGCAGGCTCTAACCCCAGCTCTGCACCTGGGTAGCTCTCAGCCTCTCAGAGCCTCCTCTCCTAACCCCCAACCCAGAGGGCGGGTGATGAGCTCCCAGGCCTTCTCCAGTGCCCACATCCTCGAGTTCTTTCTCTCTGCTATTCTTAGGGAACCATCTGGGCTTTCCTGCTGTGGGAAGGAGCAGAGCCCGATGCCGTGCTTGTCTTTCCCACCTCAGGCCCCTCCTCTGGAGATGACTATCCCACATCACAACTTGGCACTCCTTCCTCCCGGGACTCCCAGTTAGTGTCTCTGACATTCAAGGAGTATGTGGAGACAAAGGTAGTTTCCAAACATTTCCCTCTGCTTCTCAGAAAAATAAGATTCTCCCTCTGTTGATGGTTTTCATCAACCTGGATATTGTGGGGAACATTTTGGACAGTTTTGGGTGGAACTTTGGTCAGCAGCAGGACTGGCAAACTCAGACATCTCCTGCTGCTTCCTCTGAAGGGGATTCTTCAGCCAATGGTCCTTCCATTACCCGGACACAAGTCTTTGGACTTAACCAGCTCGTTGCACAGCTGAGCAGGCTTTTCATGCATTCTCTCCTTTTCTTTCTTCATCTCTCACTCTCCTTCCCTACTCTTCCCTTGACTTTTGGTTTCTCCTTTCCCACCTCTTTCATTTTGTCCTCTCTACCCTCTTTCCTCCTGATACTATTAAAATTTCTCCCTCCCCAAAGCCTTGCAGCATCCTGCCCTCCCCCGCTCTGTACCAGGCATTGGGCCCCTCAGAGGCAGCTCTAGAGCTTGGGAAAGGCATCTGTGAACCGGAGTGGGATCTTCCCAAGCTGCCTGGGTAGCCCTGGTCCTCCGAGTAGCAAATGCCAAGGTGGAATTAAATGTGCAAGGATTTTATTAGGCCAAGTGCCCATGTGAGGGAGCCGAAGAAAAGCTGGGAGAACTGTCAGCGGCAAAGCAAGTGTAAATGTGAGCAGAGAGAGAAAATTGAGTAGAAGCTTCTAGATTAACATACAGTCAAAGGAAAGTTTGGTAAAGCAGTAGCTGAGTCTGAACTGAAGTCGGCCATCAAGGAAGCCCGTGTCTCCCAGGAACAGCTCTACCTTGGCATCCCTGCTCTGCTCCGTCACTTGCTGGGAGCAGCCTGTGGAAAACAGGACCTTCCGCAAACAGCGTGATGGCCTTAAGGGCCCAGCAGCCGGGCCCTTGGTCAGCCAAGCCCCCCATGGCTGGGCGTCGAAAGGTGCCTGCTCATGGTGGCCACAGCTTGCCCCTACTTGATAAGGCCCTCCTCCTTTTATGTGTCTCCGACTTGAAGAGAGTTTTGCAGTTTTGTCTTTTGTTGTACACAGAGTGATCGGGCTGCTTACCAAGCAGCAAAGTCCTCTCCTCCAGACTTCCGAGAGCAGGGAGTGCCTGCGAGAGGCCCGGGCACGGCCGAGTTCTGATCTGGTGACCGCACGTGCCCTGTTGCTTGTCCTGATGTCAGCCTGGGCTGTGTGCCCCCCGGAGAGCGGGTCAGGGTGCCCTCCCTGGCAAGGACGGCATGCACATTTGTGTTCCTCGGTGTAAGAGAGGGTCCCGCAGCACTGGAGGCCTCTCTGCCCCTTGGCAGTCCAGGTGAGGGTGGCTCTGATCCTGTTTCACAGCCCCGGCAAGGCCTGCGGCCTCCTGGGATCTCTGTGACGGCCCAAAGTGCTGTCTTGGGCCCTGCATCCTCGTGTACCAGCCCTGCTCAGCCCCCTGCCTGCCCCCACACCAACACTCGTCCTTCCACACACAGGTTAGTAAATACCCTGACTTTGGATTTTATGGGCCACAACCACTTCATGAACATGCTGCCATCTTGCTCTCCCCCACCTGTGTTACCTGGCGAACTTCCCACCCCTCAGTGCTCGCTCTGGGCTCTCTGTAGAGTACAAGTCTCCTCTGCTGGAAGGGCTTCTCTCCCGATGCCACCCCACCCAACAGCTGCCTTCCCCGGGCCCCTCTCCATCACCTTATATATTTTTTCCCCTGACATCTTATTTCAAAATAATTTCAAACTTACAAAAGAGTGGCAAAAATAGTACAAAGAATTCCCATGTACCCTTCACCCAGAGTCCCCAAATGTTAACATCTTACAGAAATAGTACAATGATCAAAATCAGGAAATGAACACTGATACACTTCATTATCTAATCTAAGAGCTTTATTCAAATTTTGTCCATTGTTCCACCCATGTCCTTTTTCTGGCCCAGGATCCAATTCAGGACAGGCTCCCACATGGTATTTAGTTGTATTTACATGGCCTTAGTCTCCTTTAATCAATATCAGGGGTCAACAAACCTTTTCTGTAAAGGACCAGGGAGTGAGTATTTCAGGCTTTGAGGGTCATGTGGGCTCTTTTACAATTATTATTTTCATTTGTTCCACGTGAACATCTGGCCCACAGATTCTCTGGATGAAATGGTCCTCCAAATATTTCTTCTTGAAGAGGTGTCTGAGCAAGCTACTCCCGAGGGTATAAGGGACACTGCAGCCTGGGGCAACTCCTGGGTGCCCTGCAGCTGGTGTTGGGCCAGGAGGGCAGTGTCAGTGGTGCTGGGCCTGGGCTGCCCACTTTCCCACGTCATTTAGAGCTGAGCCCACTCAGATCGCCCCTGCCTAGCTCTTTCTCCTTCATGCCGGGTGTGGGGAAGAAGCCCTGCCCCACTCTCCTCCACCACAGATTTCCTCCACGCCAGGGCTTATCTTCCTCAAGGTGAGACCCACTGGAATCCCAGACAGGCCGGGCCAGCTGAGGACGGTGGGAGACGTCCTCGGACTGAATGGGGTGTACTGGGAAGCCTGGTGCTCCTCAGCTATCAAAGCCGCATTGTTCTCAAAGAGTTAACCTGCATACCAGGCTTGCAATTAGCAAGGAATAATGGGGTGTGATGGGTATAGAAGAGGGCTGGAACTGATTTTCAGCCTTGCCTGGGAGAACTGCCCTGCTGGTTCTCCTGCCTTACTTCCTGGTACCATCGGCAGGCTCAGTGGAGCAGAAATCCTTGGGGTGGGGGGGGGGGGGGGGGGGGGGGGCTGGGGAGCAATCTGTCTTTGAGTAATTTAAACAATGCAGCACAGCCAAGCTAAATGGACCTTATCATATGCTACACCTCTTAAAGCTGCAGCCAGGGGAGGCAGGATATTAACTGTGAAACACTCGCTCTGCTCCGAGAGGAAACAATAGCACAGACCTGCTACCTACTGGGGGGAAAGGGGAGTTTGAGAGGTGGCAGCAAAGAGAAGGGGATCTACTTTGAAAGCCAGATCAACAGGCTTGAAAGAACAAGCTGATACCTGAGGACCGGGCAGAGAAAAAACACTCAGTGAGCGCCTGCTGCATACAGGATTGTCGGACCCTTTACACAGCTTGCTTTAAGTTTTGCCACTTTCTGTAAGGCACATTTCTGTGTGTATTTAAATAGAGACACAAGCCACTTAAGACTTGTTCACTTGCAAATGTTAGCAAACCCTAATCCCATCTGGCCTGAGCAAAAGAGATTTTTTTTTTCTCATAGAGCTAAGAAGTCTAGTGGATCGGTTTGATTTAGGGCTCAAAGCATGTCACTTTGCCTTCTGACAAACGTCTTGGTTTTGCCTTCCGCTGTGTTGGCGGCGACCTCAGCCTCCTTGTAGAGGTAAAATGGCGCCACAGCTCCTGTTCTTGCATCCTGAGGTTCAAGCCCAGAGAGAAATAAAAACTCTCTTCTCTAAATGTCTAAGCTAGACTCCACCAGAGGGACACGATTTAACTTCCACTTAAGCAATTAGAAAGCAAGACAAAATACATGAAACAAATGGGTTTTAGACAATGGGCAATGGGCAGCACGGGACGGCCATCCCTAAGAGAAGGGACGTAGGTGAAGTGGGATGTACTTGCCCTACTGACCACCAGAAGACAGTTTCTAGGCCCCAGCTCAGGGAGGGGAAATCTGGGGGGAGCCCGGTGGTCTCCATGAGTTACGGTGATGGAGTTGGGAATCAGCGGGGTTGGGGTCAAAGCAACAGGGCGGAGAGCTGCAGAGGAGAGAGTTGCTCAGAGACAAGGAAAGCAACTCTGGAGACCTACAGAGGGTCCCCCTTGAGTATCCAGAGCATCCTGATGTTGCGGGATTTTCTCTAGGTTCTTGGCTAAGCTACAAAAAATGAATTATAAGTGCAAGCCAGTTTAGTTAGGCCAGTAATTTATTAAGGCCCAGGCAGAGAGGTAGGGCCTGAAAAGAGATAAAGAGGCTGATTTACAGACTACGAGTCCCCACTACAGGTTACAAATGCCCTGGTTTACTTGCCTGCTGATCAAGGCAGGGGGGAAGAAGGCAGGAACAGGGGCCATCTGGATTTCCCCCACTTGCTTTTCAAACCATTAATTATTCCGCCCCTTTGCTAATGTCAGGGGAGGAGCCCCAGCTGTTTGCTGTTTCGATTGATTACCCCACCCCTCAATGCCCCGGGAGGGCCAATGATAAGGCCCCTGGAGAATATTTGGCGCTTCTCCTTGCTTCTGGAGGAAATCCTGTTCCGAATGGGGGTTCTCCCAAGGGTCTCCAGCAGCCATCCTGTGGGGGTAACCTGGCTTTTTCCCAGGTTCCAGATCCATCTATTTATTCCTAGTCTAGCCTGCCTCACGTGAGGAGAACTCTGGAGGTCAAGGAAAGAGCCCCTTGAAGGCCTAGGCATAACAATGCCCAGAGTGCACACAGGTCAGGAAGAGTTTGTGCTCCCACCAGCTAAGGCATGGGGCGTTGGCTGGGACACTCAGAGATCTTTTCCTCTAATAAGCCCTACAGGCTGCTCTGGTCCTGAAAGGAACAAAATGTTTCCAAGTCACTCCGCTGCACCCCAGAACAAAACCCAAGATTGTTTAAAGGAATACGAAAATAGCTAGCAACTAAGAAGATGAAATTACCAATGTCTGTCATCCAAATTAAAATTTGCCAAACATTCAAGGAAGCAGGAAAATAGGACCCAAAAACGAAGAGAAAAATCAATCAACAGAACCAGACCCAGAAATGACATAGTTGGAATTTGAACCCAGTCCTGTCTAACTCTAAACTGTAAGGTGTTACCATTTTAATACAGAAAAAGGCAGAAGAGAAGATTTTAGCAAGAAACTGTTGCCTGCCAGAACACGTCAGACAAAAAGAAGAAAGACTCAAGTTTCGTTCTGAATCTGTAATAGCCCCGACGTGGTCTCTCTGTTTCAAGAGATGTAAGTGAGATCAGGTCATTTCTTGGCTCAGTCCCTATAATGGGTTTCTATCCCACATAGAACAAAACAGAACTCCTTTTCAAGACCCCACATCATGTAGTCCCTGTTTATCTTCACTTTCTACCACTCTCTGCTTTGCTCATTTTACTCAAGCCTCACTGGCTGTATTAGTCAGCCAAAGGGGTGCTAATGTGAAATACCAGAAATGGGTTGGTCTTTATAAAGGATATTTATTTGGGGTAGAAGTCCACAGATACCAGGTCATAAAGCTTAAGTTTCTTCTTTCACCACAGTCCATTGCCATGTGTTGGAGCAAAACAGCTGCCGGCGTTTGCCAGGGTTCAGGCTTCTGGGGTTCCTCTCTTCCCGGGGCTGCGTTTCTCTCCGGGCTTAGCTCCTGTTTCCTCCACAAGGTCAGCTGTAGACGATCAGGCGAACGGCTCACTTCTCTTCTCCTGGGGCCTTCTCTCCAACATCAAAACTGCTTCTCAAAAGACTGCTTCAACTCTGTCCTTTGCCTTGCCTTTTATATTCGATTCCCCACCCACCAAGGGGTGGGGCTCAACGCCCTAATCCTAACCTAATCATGCCCAGATTAACAGACCAGTTTACAAGCATGATCCAATTATATTTTTGGAATTCATAATTACATCAAACTGCCCAACTGCAACACTCCACCCTCCGAATTCCAAAAATACATTACAATATTCAAAAAACTTTAAATCAGTAACAATTCAAGTACCAAATCATATCATAGGCAGTTTAAAGAAATACAGTTTGTCTTAGGGCAAAGTCCCATCTGCTATAGACCTCTGAAATTTACAAAACCACTTAACTGCTTCCAATACACAAATGGAAAGACAAAGGATAAACATTTTCAATATCATAAGGAGAAACTGGGATGTTAAACATGAGTCATGGATCCTCTACAGTTCAGTAAACCTGCAGGGCATCCTCCATTCGATTTCAAAGTCTGAGAGTCATTCTTAAGATGATGGTTTCTTCTCCTTGGGGCCACATGGGAACCCACCCTTTCCACAGGCTTGCCTCACAGCCATTTTCTTGGTTCCACCCTCATCAAGCATCTGGGTGTTGACCAAGCTCCAGACCTCACCTTCCAAGAGTGTTGGGGTGATTGCCACACCTTACCCAATCTTTGGGTTAGAGTCTCAGCCCCCGTAGTACAGTGAGGTGAAGACAACATTCCCCCTAACCTTTGGCATACAGGCTCAACCCTCTCAGAGCAACGAGTTGACCACCTGGCCTTCCCTAACCTTTGGCACACAGGCTCAACCCTCTCAGAGCAATGGGTTGACCACCTGGCCTTCTCTAATCCATGGGGGACAGGTACACCCCTCTCAGACCAATGGGGTGTTGACCTTAACTGCCCTAATCTTTGAGGAATGTGCTCCACCCTCTCTGTACCCTGGGGTGGCAAAACTCTCCCAGAACATCTGGGTGGGAACATCCACCCTCTTCAACTGCAGGGGCAAACTCACCCTCTCTGTACACATGGGTGGGGCTCCTCTCTTGACCCAAGGAGATGTCTTAATCCCAGATCTTTGCTTCCACGGTTTTCTTCTTAAAGCTGATTCTCCTTCAATCTCTCCTTTCCATGTCCTCTTTTGTCCAAGCTGACTGTGCTTTTGTTCATAAAGCTCTCTCAAAAACTTTGTTGGTTTAGCATGCAGGAAGCAGGGGTCCACGCCATCAGACAGTGAGACTTTCCACAAGTCTTTCCTAGATAACTGCATCTTCAATTCTGAGTTACGAGTTCCAAGTTTAGCTAAGTTTTCAAATGGGGCACTTTCATCTGGGAATTTGATTTCCAGAAACTTGGAACTTCCAGAATCAGTTTCTGTGTTCTTTGTGCCCCAAAGTTCCGTCCTTAGTGTATTTTGCTCATCTAGTATTTTGCTATAAGCTGCAAGGAGAAGCCAAGCCACATTCTCCGAGTTTACCTTGGGAAGTTCTTCAGCTAAATGCTCTGGTTTGCCATTTTCAAATTCTGTCTTCCTTATAACACCAGGAGTTAATCTTGCTAAGATCTTTGCAACTTTAAAACATGGATCGCCTTTCTTCCAGTTTCCAATAATAGTTTCATCATTTACTTCCAAGGCATCATAGAAAGTCTCTTTAGCGTCCATATTACTATCAACAGTTTCTTCAAAGCAATCTAGGCCTTTTCCATCAAGCATTTCACAATTCCTCCAGAAAATACCCCTTACCCATTTATAAAACCGTTCCAACATTTTGGTAATTACAAAAGCACTACCCCACTCCTTGGTACCAAATTCTGTATTAGTCAGCCAAAGGGGTGCTAATGTGAAATACCAAAAATGGGTTGGTCTTTATAAAGGGTATTTATTTGGGGTAGAAGTCCACAGATACCAGGCCATAAAGCGTTAAGTTTCTTCTCTCACCACAGTCCATTGCCATGTGTTAGAGCAAGACAGCTGCCGGCGTTTGCCAGGGTTCAGGCTTCTGGGGTTCCTCTCTTCCCGGGGCTGCGTTTCTCTCCGGGCTTAGCTCCTCTGTTTCCTCCACAAGGTCAGCTGTAGACAGTCAGGCGAACGGCTTGCTTCTCTTCTCCTGGGGCCTTCTTTCCAACATCAAACCTGCTTCTCAAAAGACTGCTACAACTGTTCATTGCCTTGCCTTTAATATTCAATTCCCCACCCACCAAGGGGTGGGGCTCGATGGTGGCCCAGTCAACGCCCTAATCCTAACCTAATCACGCCCAGAGTAACAGATCAGTTTACAAGCATGATCCAATTATATTTTTGGAATTCATAATTACATCAAACTGCCCAACTGCAACACTGGCTCTCATGCACTCTTAGCGGATTCTCACCTCATGGCTCCAGCGGCTGCTGTTTCTTTTTCCTGAAAAGCTCCTCCCTAAACTCTCATGTCTCGGTCCTCACTCCAGGCTTCACTCAGGTCTCGGCTCAAACGTTCCCACCTCGGAGATGCCTTCTTTGACCACCTCATCCAAAACAGCCTTCCCTACCCTTGCAATTCACACTCTAATGTCTCATTCTTCTTAATTTTACTTCTTAGAATGTATTTCAGCCTAAAATATGCTGCATACTTAACCATTCACTTGTTTACTCCTCTATTTTAGTGTAAGCCCAAGTGGGCGGAGTCTGTCTGACTTGTTCACTTGTACATTGTACAAGGAAGGTGCTAGATTGTTAAACAAATGAAGGACCCCATTGTGTTGTGAACTTGAATTTCTCCTACTCTCCAGGTTGGACTAATAATGAGAGAATGATGATGGATGATGGTAATTCATTCATTGATCACAGTCATGTGTCTTGCACCGTAGACAGTATTTTATGTATAATCCCTTGTTTTTCCACTGCAACAACCCCGTGAAATCAATGTCATTATCCTCATATTACAGATGAAGAAACAGGAACTGTCCCACGAAGATGTAGCTGGGACAAATATTTTGGGGATATGTGGCTTTGTGAGAAGCTTGGACATAATTTGAACTAGAGTAGGAATCAAGGAACTGCCCTGTTTCACCTCTCAATTAACTTGTAAACATGGACAAATCTGTGGAAATCTACAGACTAGCTCCTATTCCCCAAGTGGGGTCCCATAAGATTAGTCATTATGTTGGAGAGATCAAATTTTATCAGTAGCTACAAATACCTGCATTGCCAACCATTGAGGCCTTGGGGAGTGTTTCTGCTGGTTAACTGTCAAGATGGGGAGGGAAGACAAAGCCAGGGCAGGTGACGAAGGACTAGAGAATTGTTGGCAGGAGATTCAAAGGAGACATGACTCTGGATTTGACATATTTTAAGGGCTGTCATGAATGAGAAGGATTAGACCTTGTAGGGACAACTTTAAGTTCTGCCTAGCTCACAATGAGTTTTTTAAAAATAAAATTTTATCGAAGTATATTATTCATACACGAACATACATAAATAAGTGTATAGTAAAAATTGTGAACTTACAAAACAAACATGCATATCCTCATACAGGGCTCCCATACATCACCCCACCACCAACACCTTATATTGTGAAATTTTTATGACAAACTGAAATAGTTTCATCAAAATGTTACTACCAGGGGGACAGATTTGGCTCAAATGGTTGGGCATCCGTCTCCCATATGGAGGGACCTGGGTTCGTTCCCCAGGACCTCCCGGTTAAAAAAAAAAAAACATAAAAAAAAAAATGTTACTACCAGCTATAGCCCATATCTTACATTTGGTGTATTTCCCCCCCAACGCATCTGATTATTAACACCCTGTATTAGTATTATACATTTGTTTTAGTTCATGAGAGAACACTCTCATATTTGTCCTGTTAACCACAGTCCATCTTCCACCACTGGATTCCCCGCGTCATACATCCCCATGTTTCGTATAATCCATTCAAAGTGTACACTCCGTGGCTCTCATTTTCATCACAGAGTTGTGCTGTCATCATCTCAGTGAATTTCAGAACTTTTTCATTACTCCAAAAGGAAAAATCCCATGTCTCCTTATACCCCCCTACGGTTGTCTCTTAGAATTAATACAACATCTATTTTGCCATTGCTGCAAAAATATTACAATTTTATTGTTATCTATTATCCATAAGTTAAATTAGTTATAGTTTTTCTAGGACTATTTTAACTGCCCCTTCCCTCCCGTAGCACGAGCCCCTGACAGCCACTTTATGCAACATGATCCTGTGTCTCTAACAGTGGGCGTTTGACCCAAACGTCTCTAGGAACTGGCACCGTGAGAGAGAGAGAATGACTGTGAGTCAGTTTTCCGTAGATCCGGAAGCTGTGACCCTGAGAGCTGTCTTAGTTTGCCGGGTCTGCTATGACGAGCACTGCAGACTGGCTGGCTTAGAAACAGGCGTGTCCTGGTTTCCAGTTGGGAGCTGGAGTCCAGGCGTCAGCAGGCTCAGGCCTGCTCTGAAGTCTGCGAGTCCTGGGTGCTCCCCTGGCACTCCTTGGCCATCCTGGCTTGCAGCCGCGTCCCTGCTTCGTCACGTGGCGGGGGCCGTCTCTTTCCTCCGGCTTCCACTGACCAGCGGTTAGTCCTATTGGATTAAGGTCCTGTTTACAAATGAGCTCACTTCCATAGGGCTGTGGGTTAGACTTGAACATGTCTTTGTGGGGGCCACAGAGGCTAGGGACAGATACTCCCCCAGCCCCAGCCCTCTTTGGACACCTTGGCTCTGAAACCTGTTTTTCTGAGGAAGAGGAGTGAACTGGACTCAACCAGAAAAGCAGGACAGGGAGATGGAGGGAGTCCCAGGGCCCTTTGCCGGGCCTGACTTTCTTCCTTCCCCAGCCTGGCTGTCTTCCTGCCCCAGATGCTGCCCCCTTATCGTACATTCTCTGGCTTAAGCGAGCTTCAGTTGGCTTCTGTAACACATTCGAGAGTCCGTACATTCTCAGAAGCGGAGCTAGGATTATGGGTGGAGGATTGGGAAATTGTTGCACTCTAATCCAGAGGAAACCTTTTAAAGAGAACTATGCAGATCTGGGAAGCTGCCTTTGGAGAGAGTGAGCTCTCCCCACTCCTCGCCAAGGGACACGCCAGGTATTCGTGGATGGCAGCGTGGCCACAGCAATTCATTCAGTGAAATGGGGTGAAGGGCATCCTGTTTCCCCCCACTCCTCCTTCTAAGAAAAATTAAGAAAGTGCATTCTTTCTTTGAAAGGAAATCGTATTTCAGTCCACACCCATGTCTCAGTGGGTTCCTAAGGGTGCCGGCCAAACACGTCTCTAACATTATTCGCCCGTTCTGGTAACAAAGGGCAGCAGTTCTTCACGGACTCCCTGGTTCTCCAGGGAACCAAGAATTGGCGGCTTTTTTAAAATGCAGAAAAATAAAGAAAACATATGTCTAGAAAAAGAAAGAAGACAAATGTTTATTTACCCTGAAATAAACTCATCCAGGCTGCTGCTCTATTGCAGTAACCCTCGGTTATGTGACATTTGCTGGAGCATGAAGGGTTTGCAGCATTAATGTTCTAATAAATGACATCCTTTGAAAACATGACTTTAAAAAGTGTTAATTCTGATGATTCTAAAACTGGCACATAAGTCCCTGGCTCACGAAGTCAGCTGTGTCCTGTAACCTTGTGTTTCTGAGGCTGAGTCTTCATCGCGGCCTCATTTCTTGTACTTTACAGTAATGCACTGAGCTGAATTACCACATTGCACTCTTTTCCACACGTTAAGGTCGCCAGAGCATTGCCAGGCTGTCCACGCTCGGTCTTCATCAGCATTAGCATGCTGGCCTCTCCAAGGCCCCACAGTAGTTTGCCGTGGACCAGGCAGCATCATGACTGCTTGCACACACACACACACACACACACACACTCAGGCACGCTTGCACACACACACTCGCTTCTCCCAGCAGAAGCGTCTCTAGGGTGCAGAGTTACTTTTCATGCTTGTGGCCATAGCAGCTGGGATGCCACGCGGCCCCGTGGAAGGGCAGGCCACAGCACACGCGGACGTCGCTCCTGGGTGACATCTGTCCCAAAGCCCGCCCTCTGCGCGTTCATCTTCATTGTCATTTCTGAGCCGTGTTCCCACCAGCTGCTCAAGTCTTGGTTCTGGCTCCTGAATTTCCACCACAGCCCAGACTCTGGGTCTGATTCTTGAGTTGCTCTTTATTGAATGTACATGGTCCTGGCCAGGGACAGGTACAGTTTTCATTCATTCTCACAGTCACTTCTCAGGCGTTTGATCTCCCGCCAGTCAATTCTCAGAGTCTCCGTAACTGCACAGTCCCAAGTCCCAGACATCCAAGGTCTCCTGTAACTATGACCCTCTAACTGGACCCTCTGCCTCCACTTGCACCTACACAGCTCCTTAGATGCCAAAGTTATACTCTAATTGACCTGTGTTGTCCATGACATACACAACAGGATTTGGGTTCTGTTGTCAGCATAAGCTCAACAGTGGTAATTA
Source organism: Tolypeutes matacus (assembly GCA_026826555.1). NCBI lineage: Eukaryota > Metazoa > Chordata > Mammalia > Cingulata > Chlamyphoridae > Tolypeutes > Tolypeutes matacus. The sequence goes on along the minus strand of JAKSZT010054464.1, from coordinate 1,849,677 downwards.
CTTTCCTAAGATAATTGCTATTAACGAAGAGTCTCCTCTGTAATTTCTCACAATAGCATTTTCCCTCTGAACTCACTATACGTTGTATGCCGAAGTATTTTAAAGTAAGTTACAGAATATGACATACATCTCTGAAAATATAGTGAAAAATAAACCTAATAGCAGCAATAAGTAATGCTTGATAATCCTCTAACACCCTCCTCATATTCAAAGGACCCCAGATGTCCTACCTGGGACCACGCATTGTTCCTGTTGCTAAATCTCTTTTCATCTATTGTGCAATGTCCCGCCTCGGGTTTGTCGGATTGCTCTACCCTTATTTTCCCTCTTTGTGGGAAGTCCTGCAGCCCAAGGGGGGGTCTTCCCCACGTGCTTTTTCTAGGCTGAAAACCAGGCTTCTTAGCCAGGTTTTGATGGTTATAAGAACTGTTCTAAACTAATAATTCCTGGTGGATTTCCCTCTATTTCCCCATAAGCCTCCATTGCAGCAGATTACCTCCTGAGCATGGACAGACTCCCCCTCCTCTGCATTTTGCTTGTACTATCCTTCAGCCCGGGACTCCCTACCCACTCAGTCCCCCTACGTCCTACTCCTCTGCAAGGCCCAGGTCCTGCCCTTTGGAAAGGCCTCCTTGTCCACTCCAGCAAAGCCCATCTCATTCCCTCTGAACTTACGTAGCCGTAGTCCATGCCCTCCAATAACAGTGGGTCAACCTATTTTTCTGCTGGTGTCTTTTCTCCCACACTTCTGAGATGTCTCTGCAATCAGACTAGCCTCTTAAGAAACATACACAGGCTCACTGTGTCTTATTGCACTTTGCAGATATTGTGATTTTTACAATTTGAAGGTTTGTGGCAACCTTGTGTCAAGAAGTCCATCGGCACCATTTTTCCGACAGCAGGAGTTCACTTTGTGTTTCTGTGCCATATTTTGGTAATTGTGATGATCTGTGTCGTATTTCTCATCGTATCCTGTCTGTTGCTGGTCTGTGACGAGCGATCTTTGATGTTTCTATTGTAATTGTTTTGGGGCTCCATGAACTGCACTCAGATAAGATGGAGAACTTGAGCCATATATGCCATGTGCCTTCCGACTGCTCCAATGACCAGCCGTTCCCCCCTCTCGCTCCCTCTCCTGGGCCTCCCTATTCCCCGAGACACAACATTGAAATTAGGCCAATTAATAACCCACAGTGGTCTCTGAGTGGTCAAGTGAAAGGGAGAGTCACATGCCTCTCACTTTAAATCAAAAGCCAGAAATGATAAGCTTCGTGAGGAAGACACGTGGGAAGCTGAGATAGGCCGAAAGCTAGGCCTCTTGTGCTAAGCAGTTAGCCAAATTGTGAACGCAAAGGAAAAGTTCTTGAAGGAAATAAAAAGTGCAACTCCAGTGAACACATGAATGACAAAAAAGCAAAACTGCCTCATTGTTGATATGGAGGAAGTTTTAGTCTGGGTAGAAGACAACCCGGCCACAACATTCCCTTAAGTCCAAGCCTAATCCAGAGCAAGGCCTTAACTCTCTTCAATTCCATGAAGGCGGAGAGAGGTGAGGAAGGTACAGAAGGAAACTTTGAAGCCAGCAGAAGTTGGTTCATGAGGTTTAAGGAAAGAAGCCATCTCCATAACATCAAAGTGCAAGGTGAAGCGGCCAGTGCTGATGGAGAAGCTGCAGCAGGTCATCCAGAAGATCCAGCTGAGGTCATTGATGAAGGTGGCTACACTAAACAGATTTTCAATGTAGATGAAACAGCCTTCTATGGGAAGAAGATGCCATCAGAGACTTTCCTAGCTAGAGAGAAGTCAACGTCTGGCTTCAAATCTTCAAAGGACAGGTTGACTCTCTTGTTAGGGGATAATGGTGACTTCAGGTTGAAGCCAATGCTCATTTACCATTGTGAAAATCCTAGGGCCCTTAAGAATTATGCTAAAACTACTCTGCCTGTCTTTTATAAATGGAAGAACAAAGCCTGGCTGAGAGCACATCTGTTTACAACATGTTAAGCTCTAAGTTGAGACCTACTGCTCAGAAGAAAAGATTCCTTTCAGACGTGCTCATTGGTAATGCACTTGGCCGCTCAAGAGCTCTGATGGAGATGCTCAAAGAGATGAATGCTGTTTTCATGCTGCTAACACAACATCCATTCTGCAGCCCATGGATCAAGGAGTCATTTAGACTTTCAAGTCTTACTAGTGAAGAAGTACATTTCACAAGGCTATAGCTGCCAGAGACAGTGATTCCTGTGATGGATTTGGGCAAAGTACATTGAAAACCTTCTGGAAATGATTCACCATTCTAGATGCCATGAAAAATATTCATGGTTTGTGGGAAGAGGCTAAAGTATCTACATTAACAGGAGTTTGGAAGAGGTTTATTCCAATGGTCATGGATGACTTTGAGGGGTTCAAGACTTCAGTGGAGGAAGTGACTGCAGATGTGATGAATATAGCAAGAGAACTAGAAATAAAAGTGGAGCCTGAAGATGTGACTGGACTGCTGCAATCTCATGATAAAATCTGAACAGATGAGGAGTTGCTTCTTAAAGATGAGCAAAGAAAGAGGTTTCTTGAGATGGCATCTACTCCTGGTGAAGATGCTTTGAACATTGTTGAAATGACAACAAAGGATTTAGAATATTACATCAACTTAGTTGATAAAGCAGCAGCAGGGTTTGAAAGGATAGACTCCAATTTGGAAAGAAATTCTACTGTGGGTAAAATGCTTTCAAGCAGTATTGCATGCTACCAAGAAATATTTTGGGAAGGAAAAGTCAATTGCTGTGGCCTACTTCATTGTTGTCTTATTTTAAGAAATTGCCACAGCTACCCCAACCTTCAGCAAGCACCACCCTGATCAGTCATCAGTCATCAACATAGAGGCAAGACCTTCTACTTTATGGAAGTTCTTTTTTTAGGTACCAGGGCTAGGGATTGAACTTGGGACCTCATATATGGGAAGATGGACCTCAACCCCTGAGCCACATTGGCTTCCCTGAGTTGGTTTTTCTAGTTTGTTTTATTTGTTGTCTGTTTTTGTTTTCTTCAGGAGGCACTGGGAACAGAACCTGGGACCTCCCATGTGGGCGGCAGGCACTCAACCGCTCGAGCCACATCCACGCCAAGTACTTTTTAAATTAAAGTATGCACATTGTTTCTTTTAGACATAGTGTTATTGCACCCTTATTAGACTACAGTATGGTGTAAACATACCTTTTACATGCACAGGGAAACCAAAAAACGTGTGTGCGTCGTTTCCTTTTGGTGGTCTGGAACGAGACCGGTACTATCTGAGGGCTACCTGTATGGGATCTTGTACTTTTTTTTACACCCCCCTGCCCCCCGTCCCCAATCTGTCCAGCTCAGGACCTGGCACATGGGGGGTGTTCATTAGCCATGGAGGGAAAACCTCAAAGTGAGACAATAAGGTCCTCGGTCTGATTTCTAGCCCCGCCTCGTCTCCATGATACACACCCCTCCTCTGCTTTGTTCCCGGGCACCAAAGAACAGAGAGCCGGGGAGGTAGGGCAGGTCCGGGCCCTGCAAGTGGCCAGGAGCACACGGCTTTAGACGCCATCGCCCAGAATTTGTGGTCAGCGTAAGAAGGCGGCGCCCTGCACAAAGCCTGGCTTCCTTCTACGGCCCCTATCAGGAAGAGGCCGGCAGCTTTAGGAGGAGAGAGGTGGCTCTGTCCTAGGCGCTTTGCAGGTAGAGCCTCATCTAATCCACACCGGTTGTCGTCGAAAGTGCTGCCACCTTCCAAAGCCTATTGTGATGTCAGTGCTCAGGGGTTGGATTCCTTGCAGACGGAAGAATCAGCGTTAGCTGGTCAGAGCAGGAAAGAATGCAGCCAAGAATGTGAGGCGGCAGGCACGCAGGTTCACCGAAAGGGCAGGGGCCCGGGCTGGCCTGGGAAGGGGGCTGCCGCGGTGGCCTCTGCCGCTTCCGGGCCACCTCACGGACGTCCCGCCCAGCCCCTTCCTCCTGGACGGCTCGAAGGCTCACGTGCTGCCCTCTGAGCCCAGGCTCTGCCCCCTGCGCGAGGGCAGGCTGGGAAAGAGCCTTCAGAACTCCTTCCTTCCGCGTGGGAAAGCAGAGTTACAAGCTGAGGAACTACAAATCAGGGCGAGCGTGGTCAAAAGGTCCCCAGCAGCCACGAGCGACAGTGCTAGTGCATGCCAACGCACAGCCGTTCAGACTGGACGGCTCAGGAGACGGAGGCTTCGGGCAAACCCGCAGGGCCACACAGCTGCCCTGGACCCCCGGGCCGGCACTGTCGCCCTGGGCCAGCAGGAGAACGAGGGCGCTCTGGGCAGAAACAGGGCAGCAGGAGGGATTTCAGAGGGGACGAGAGGCTGAGATGTGCAGCCATGTCCCCAGCCTCCCCAGCCCTGGAAAGGGTCGAGAGAGCAAAATGCTTCTGTGCATTCAACCTCCCAGTCAAGGCGAGTGTCGCCGCCACGCCTTCGCGGGACCATGCCCACAGGCCCACAGACACACGCACGCGTGGGTGACAGTGACGGCCTGGCTGAGCGAGCGCTGCCGAGTGCCCTTTCTTTCTTGTCCTCGCCTTGAGAGTTTACAGCACCAGGGAACTGTCAGGCGTGGGAGGCCTCTGAGCCTTGGGCTGCTTAAAACTCCTCTACACCGGGCTTGGAGGGCGTCCAGGCCCCCAGATAACAGCGACCTTGCTGGAGGGGAGGACAGCTCGGCGGAGGCCAAGGAGCGGCGCTGGCGGAGCTGAGGTCCCTCCCCTCCCCCGCTGCACCTGGGGTGGCTCTGATGTCACGACCCGGTGCCAGCCCTGGGCTCCCGGCCTTCACGGCCTGCGGTGCTCGGGCTGGAGACACAAAGCGCAGCTTTCAAGGAGGATGGTGAGAGCGAGAGCTGGCCCTGCAGGCCGACCTCCAAGCCTCTCCCTCGGCACAGACGGCCCTCTCCACCATGGGCTGTGCCCTGCTCCACAGCAGCCCCGAGCGTGGCTCGGTGGGCGCGGGCTCCAAACGTAGACCCAAACCACGGAGCCGTAGCGCTAGGAGGGCTGGGGACATGTCACCTAAACAGGGTCCCTGCTACCACTGCCGTTCAGTGACCACCAGTGACAGGGAACTCACTACCTCCCAAAGTAGCCTGTATTACAGTAAATAACCCCAGACTCCTGTCATTGGTCCTGACTGTGCCTCTCAGCCCCCAAGATGACGACTACTTCTCCTTCTGCATCACAGCCTTCGGAATACTTAGGAGCCGCTGGCATTCACACACTCAGCAAACATTTATAGGGTACCTGCTGGATGCGAGACCCAGCGCGGGAGCTGGGGACACATGGTTGGCTCAAGCAGCTGATAGTCTAGCCGAGGAGGCGGGCAGGTGCCAATGTGGGTGAGAAGCCCCGAGGATGGGGGAGCGCAAAGCAGGCCAAGATGCCCAGAGGAGAGGGAAAGGAGCCACATCCTGGAGGTGGGGGGGCCCGAGGGACAGATGACACACTAGGCAGGAGACAGGACGTGCAATGGCTGGGTGGGTGTGAATCATTTGTCATCGCAACAGCAAATAGTCCAGCATGTACGGGCATAGCTGTGGGGTGTGCAGAGTGAGGGCAGGTGAGTGGGTGGGCGGGTATCCACAGAGTTTTAAGCAAGTACATGTAGCATCAGGGGTGACTTTTAGGGGGTTCACTCTGGCTGCAAGGTGTAGAATGGGTGTAAGGAGCTGTCCAAGGGCTTGGGGCAGAGTCCAGGAGGAGGCTATTGCTGTGGTCGTGGTAGGAGGGGGTGGACACCTGGACGAGGATGGTGGCCATGGAGATGGAGACCAGGAGGTGGAATGGAGAGGTGGACTTTGAAGCTGGTCAGCTTGCCTTCTCTGGTGGGTTAAAATGTTTAATTTTCCAGGATGGATCTTAGTATTTTAGGTGACGTCTAAGCAGTGTGGGGTATTTTCACTTTGTCCACCTCCTTGTACTCTATTCCTTTCTGCCACCATGCTGGCTTATATGAAACTTGACCTGTCTCCTAAGACTTAAACCTCTGCTCTGGCTATGAGAAACTACGCATCCCCATTTTGAACAAGGGCAGTTGGTATCTAGAACCTAATTATAGGAATTCCCATTTATTATTATCATTTACATTTACTCCTATGACATTCAGTTTTCTTAGACCCAGAGTCTCCCACACCCACCCCTTTGCCCCTAAGAGACAGGAGAACTGGGATAGAAGTCTCCATGCTTGGCCTCTGGGCTGATAATATGTCACTAACAACTTTAGTTTCCTCAGCAGTATAAAAGAAAAAAATAATGTCTTTTTTTTAAAGAGGTACTAGGGATTGAACACAGGACCTCATACATGGGAAGCAGATGCTCAACCACAGAGCTATCTCCACGCCCCAAATGATGTCTCTTTTATTTCATGAAGTTTGAAAGGAGAATTTTATGTTCTAAAAAAGTTTCCTCTAGAAGTCACTGCCTAAGATGTTTTTCTTTCCATCCTGAGGGAACAATGTGTTGCTATTTGTATTGAGCAAAGAGGCAGGTGGGGGAGGCGTGCCAGCTCTGCTCGCCTTCCTTGAAGACTACAGCTGACCCTGGGCAGCCTGGTCGCCCTCCAAGCAAATGGGGTGGGGGACACTCAGCATCTGAGCTGGCCCCTCCTCCACGATCACTCTGCTGGGTCTGGCCCAGCTGCCATCCAAAGCAAGGTGGTCTGCCCGCTCTTGCTGGGATCTCCAAGAGACCAGCTCAGAGTGCAGCAGGACTGTGTGTGTGTGTGTGTGAAGTGGGGTCAGTTATTGGGGTGGAGAGAAGGGAAATGTTTGATTAATGGGTGTCCTGTGAACCTGCACATTTGCCCAAGGCTGCATTCCTGGGGCTCTCAAACCTGGGCAGTTTGATAAGCCGAGACCAAAGTCCTCTTTCCTCCCAGCAAGGAGAGCAAACAGGGCTGCAAGCTAATCCCAGCCCTGGCCTCTGGGGCTGTCTCTCGGCAACGGCCGCCAAGTGGCCTTTCACAGGCCAATCAATGAGGCGGCCCCAGGACCTCTGAGAGGCCACGGCCAGCTGGCCCGAGCAGGGCCAGAGGGAGGCTCCGGGACACTAGGCCACAGCACGCGGTCTGGAGGCGCAGGCTCCGGCTGATTGGGCTCTCCATCGTGGCAGCCCCCCTAGAGCCTGACTGTCTCCCCATTTCCTTCCGTCACCCCCGTTCCCTGCCATGGCTCCCACCTGGGCAGCTTCTCCATTCCCCCGGTGCCCACCCAGAATGTTCATCCGGACCCCCACAGCCGCCTCCCCAACCTTCCAGACCTGCCTGAGCTCCTCCTTCTCCAGGAGGCTCCAGGAGGCTCTCCCTCCTCTGGCCTCCAAGCCACGGCTCCAGGCTTGGAACTGGACACCTCCCCAGTCCGAGTCTGCTGGCTTGAAATCACCGGCTAGACTGTAAGCTCCTTGAGGGTAGGACTTACACATTGGGATCCCTTTGGGAGAACCAACCCCGTGGGGAGGGTTTGTGAGAACACAGGACAGATCCAGGGGAAGAAGCTGAAGAACTCGGTCCTGGGAAGACGTGGAGGAAAGGCTGCCTTGCAGTTAGGACTGGGGAATGTGCACGCCTGGCGAGTCGTGCTGGTTGCCTGTGGGGGTGTCGGCCCAGCCTGCTGCTTCCCTGCACGTTCCCCTGAGACCTGGTTTTCTACTCAGTGGAGTCAGGGTGGGACGACAGCGATGTGTGGACATCTGGATCCCCCTTGGCCAGAGATGATTCAGGTTGGGATGGACCCTACAGGCCCTTCAGATCCTCTTCTCTGGAGACTTGGAATTAGGGCTGAGAGAGATGCATCTCCTTTTCTGGTGTGGCTTTGAAAAGTTGCAAACGAGGGAGCTGTGGGTTCCCTACATGCGGGGAGAAGCAGATGCAGCCAGTCAGCTGAGAGAGCAGGAAGCAGCCGTGTGTGAGGAAAAAAGCAGAGATGGGCCTGCAGCCCAGGCCTACAGGCACTTTCGCGTATGCATTACCGAAGTCCACCCTCGCTGAGATCCTGAGAGGTAGGTGCTAGTGGGACCCCCTTAGAGCAATTAAATAACCTGCCCAGACACCGTAGCCAGTAAGTGGCCGACTTGAACCCTGTCCTCCCAAATTACAGAGTCCACACTTAGCCATCCTGCTGCCTTAGTTCCTAAGAGCTCTGCAGATACAGGTTCTGACTGTTCACGAGACTTTGCTCCACTTTCCACACTTTGGTTTCATGAGATAAAAGAGGAACTGTGACCAAACCTGAAGTAAGGTTTTAACTATCACCTATCACCTCATCTCTCTCTTTATCTAATCCATTATCTGTCTGTCTATCTAATCAATCTATTGCTCTATTGAAAGGTAGTCTACTATGTATATGTCCACCATCGTTTGTTGAACCCCCACCTCTGAGAGAGACTCTGGAGGTGCTTCAGGTCTGCCCATTTGGCAGGAACGGTGAGGATTCTAGACCACTGGGTGTCACACTGGGTGCTACAGACGAGTCAGGGATTCTTTCAGATGCAGGCTCCCTGCCCCCTTCCCAGGGATTCTAATTCACAGTGGGGGAGGAGGCAGGAATCTGCTTCTCTGACAATTCTTTGGAGGAGTCTGATACAGGCGAGCCCCAGAGCCTATCTTGAAAACCAGCCATCTGGAGAGTGTTGGAGTTCAGAGGGAAAGAGGGCCGGCGAGATAGTCAGACAGGCCACCTATTGAGGGACCTGGAGGACTGCCCTGGGGCCAAGGACTGGCAGCTCTGACTCCACCTCACAGCCTAGGCTCCTAATAGGTAACAGGGTGTGAGAACCCTGGTCGGGTTTGGTGTGGTAGGGGAGGAGTGGTCCAGGGTGCCAACAGCTTCCTATGAGAGCAAAGAGCATGCCACCAGGGGCAGGGGGCATTTTGTAGGAAATAAGGTGGTGGGAAAAGGTCTTGGTTAGCTTTCACCCAATAGTAATAGTGTCACAACGGCAACAGCAAAAACTTCTCTGCCAACTCTGCTTCACTGGAGGCAGGGCCACCTCACCACCCATTCCTGGGCACGAAACGGTCCCATCACAGGAAGAGAGGAGATCCCATTTAACACCTAGTCCGAGACTAAAGAGACAAAACCCAAGTGGAATTAAGACTGGGAGACGCTAGAATCCCAGGAGTTCTTGGGATCATCACCATCATCATCATTAGAGTTTATTTTCCATGGAAAACCCTATTCAATCCTCACAATAACCCCATGCTACAGGTAGGAAGCCAAAGCGGCAAGGCACCCAAAACTTGTCCAGACAGTAAGACGTGGACCTCTTGCCTTGGCTTCTCCCTTCAGTGGGTACAGCCTGGAACCATCCTGGGGGCAGTCACTCATCTCATGACAGGTCAGCCTCCAGTCTTCCTCACAACCATTTCACCATCTCAATGCACCCCTAAGACCCAACAGCTCGATGTGACGCCATGGCGGAGGCCCCGTTGAGTCCCTGATCCCGTGCTCTCCAGCACCCATCCAGGATTCTCGCCTCGTTGACGATGTCTCTGTACACCTGCCTCTTGCCACCTGGCTTCTGAGTTCAGAGTCAGCTTTTTGCTTCCAGTATGGCCCCACTTCATCCCACGTCCCCCCGCCTCCCTCACAGTCTTCAGCCAAAACCCACTGCCCTGCCTCTGCCTCCCCAGACTGCCCTGGGGACCCACTTTCTCCCACCTTATTAGCGTGAGTGAAAAGAAAAGGAATTTTACTGTTGATCCTCTGAACAGCCTCTGAAGGGAGTTGAAGAACATGCTGCAAAGTGTGAAAAAACAGGGCCTGAGCTTGCCAAGAGGGCCAAGGAGTCATTTTAATCATGTGGAACAGCCTCCTTTTCACGGAACATTTTCTACTCCGACACCTGTGGTCATTAAAGGAGCCCTCGGCTCTTCTCTCCCCTGGGCTCTCGGGGTCACCCGCTAGCCGCTAGCGAGGCCGGCTGCCAGCTGAGTAATTATTCCTGCTGCCCCTCCTCTCCACCCTCTTCACCCCTCCCCAACCCAGGCCTCCGTCCCTCAGGCCTGCAGAGGATGCAGGAGAGCAGTTCTGCCTGGCTGCCCTCACCTCTCTGCAGGTTCTGGAATGAATAAATTGGTGACACGAATTACCTCTCTGGCGTCTTGGATCTGTCCTTTGCTCCTCACTTCCTGGCCTTGCTTATCCAGGCTGGCTTCCCACCTGACCCTGGGAGGTAGGCCAGTGCCTTCCATTCCCATCTTAACCCAGGAGACTCAGAGGGGCTGGCTAGAGAAATGGGCCCCCCAGTCCTGTTTGATCATTTGGCCCTATAAGGAGCCGGTTTTCTTTTTCCTGTTCTATATGCTGACTTTGACGCTGGTGTTGGAAAAAGTCGATCATCGTACTGCGGTCACCCCCCTCCCCCTTCTTTGGTGAATACCTGGGATCCAGAAGGGTGAAATGACACGTGGTCAGTGACGATGGGGAAGCCACTTGGGAGACAAACCTCTTAAATGAGTTCCCTCAACTTTCTCTGTCCATTTCCTCACTTGCTCCCTAGTACACGTCTGTCTTGCTTCCCCACCATCATGCCACTGAAACAGCTCTGATTAAGGTCACACCACGATACTAAATCTGATGGAAATTTTCTCTCTTCATCTTGACCTTTCAACAGCAATAGACATTGTTGGCAATTCCCTCCTCTGCTTTGATGTATTCTCTTCCTTTGCTTCTGTCCTTCTATAGGCTCCTTGTCTTCCTGTGACTACTGTGGTCACTTCTTAGTCTCTTTTGCAGGAAACTGTCCCTCTGGAGTCTTTAAATGTTGGTGTGGCTCAAGCCGCAAGCCTAGGTTCTCTTCCTACTTTATCCTCTCTCCCTCTGCACTCTCATTCACACCCACTGTTTCTACTACAACCCATTTGTCTCCAAGCTTCACCTCTCCTTTGTGCTTCATCTGCCTACTTACTGATGTCATTTGGGTGCCTCAAAGACCCCTCAAATGTAACCGTCTAAAACTGAACCCATACTGTGAATATTCTCGCGGTCCTGATTTTGTGATAATCAGGGCAGGCTAAACATTCACTACATTAGAAACCATGCATGTGTCCTCAGACCTAGTTTTTCTCCTTAGGTCTGGTTTTTAGAATGCTGGGGATAAACCAAGCATGGTATATGACCATCCTGTATGGGAAATGACTGTAATTCTACGTATCTTTGGCCAACCTTAAGAGATAGAGCATGCGCGGGTGCACCGCCAGGCCCCGCGAGCCACGCAGCAAGATGATGACCTAACAGGAGGCTGACAAGCGACAGCCAAGATGAGACACAAGAGAAAATCAGGAACTAAGGTGGCGCAGGTGGTAGGACGCCTCTCTCCCACCTCGGAAGTTCCGAGGATCAAATCCCGGTGAAGACAGGAGGAGAAGGATGAGAAGAGAGGGCAGGAAACAGACACAGAGAGTCGCCCAGAAAACGGACGCAAAAACAGCAAAAATGGGGGGTGGGTGGGTAAAAATGGATAAAAGTAAGTAAATAAATAAATCCTTAAAAATAAAAGTATAGGGGAGGAAGATACGGACTACAGTTAGTAGTAATACTTTGACAATGCTCTTTCATAGTTTGTTATAAACGTTTCACAGCAATGCAAGGTGTTGGTGGTGGGTTGACATGTGGGAGCCCTGTGTGATGTGATGCATGTTTGTTTTGTAAGTTCACAACTTTCACTACACTTATTGTTTATGTATGTTCATGTGTGAATGATATACTTCAATTAAAAAACAAACCAAAAACAAATAAACAAAAAAACCGAACCCATAATCTTCTCCAGGACTCCCACAATACACAACTCCAGGGGACCCCACTGAGTAAGGTGATAGCCCTGTTCTCCCACAAACCTGGTTTCCTTTGTGTTCCTTAATCCAGTGCATGGGACCCACGTACCAAACAGGGTCGCAGGCCAGAAATCTGGAGTCATTTGTGTTCCCTCTCTCTACAGCTCCCTGCCGTATGCAGTCCACTACCTGGTCCTCCACCTCACGTACGCTACCGTCCTCTACCCAGCGGCCTCCTGATGCTCTATCCACACACACCCCAACACTGGAACATTCTAAAATGGGGACAAGGAGGAGACAGATGTGGACTGTTGAGATGATGGCATTATAGCACACACTTAAATATTTCAGACTATGCCCCTGCAGGGAGACGTTTCTTATGAAATAACACCAGGTTAAGCAAGCAGAAGCCTGATTGCGAATACACCCAGATTTCAGCCATGTGACCTAACAAGCACTCAATCGCTGGGCCTACAAATCATGGGAAAAAGTAGAGGCTTTTAAAATAATTTTCCCTTGAAAATATTCAAATGTGAAACTGATCTCCAGAAGTTAGGACCCATAGCTAATTTGTACTGCCCATAGTACCCAGAAGAGTGACTAGTATACAGTAGGTTCCTAGAGATGTCTTTGAATAAATGAATCCATGCCGTCTAAAATATAGGAGCCTTCACTCTTTATTCATTACCTAAGAGCTAGAAAATATCAAACGTGATTCAGAGACAGTCTGTCCAACCTTCTCGCCAGCCCAGACAGCCTCAGCGACTTTGGTTCTCCAGCACAACTCCGCTAGCGATGACTGGGGAAGAGAGAACGAAGCCGGGGAGCTAGGAGGGTGGAGTGAGTGTGAGGGGAGCTGCCCCACAACCACCTGGCTGCCACCAGTGCCTTCAGCCTGGGGTCCCAGCCTTCTTCAGGGTGAGCTTATTTAAAAGGCTCAGGTACCACTCCAAGCAGAAAAGAAAAGGTTGAGCCCCCGGCCCCCATTTTGGAGAATAAAGCAATACCTAAGCAAGAAATGATTTGCAAATGACACCAAGAGAGCTGGTGGCGGGGGCAGAACCAGAACCCAGGTCCTGGGTTCTGCCTTCGAGGATCCTTCTACTCTAGGAAGTTGTCTCCTGGGACGGCTTGGGTAAGTCTTATCAACCACAGCAAACCCTTCCTGTGATAAAAAACTCATTCACTCAAAGAGCCATTAAGACAGGAAAATTTTTAAGGCTACGGGGTGCAAGTAGCACCCAGTAGCAAGTGATTATTTGATTGACAACTTTTCATACTCTAGCCAGTGTGGAGAAAAAAACCACACACTTATTTTCCAGAGCATGTAGGACTGTGAAACACAGATGCTGAACAAGCTGAAATTATAAACTGAATGAACTGAATGAATCTATCTGGCCAGCTGATCTTTTCCCTCCCAGCCAGATATGTCCCTGCCTCCAAGTAGTATTGTCCCCTTCCATCCAGCTACACCCACTTTCCTTCTTTTACTAAGAGCTCAACACTTCAGACGGCATCCAGGGCTCAGAGATGAGGAATATCCCAGAAGGTTGAGCTTCCACAGGCAGCAGGTCGATTGTGATTGGATAGTTCTTGTCACCTGACTGAGGACCAAGTAGAAGTTCAGGGGTGAAAGGCTGAAGCATTTGGTAGAGGAGGCCCTTGGACCAAAGCCTGGGGCCACATCTGGCCACCACCAAGCAGGTCCCTTGTGGAGCTCAGGATTCAGTAGTAGAAAATCTGTAAAGATGGTGGCAGAATGTAGATGGCCATGGGATGGACCAGTTGAGAAGAATGTGGAGGAAGAACCAGGGGCCTGGCATGGGCCGGGCATTCAGTACAGGCCTATGAATGGAAGAAGGAGGGATGCTGGACCTGAAAAACAACAACAAAAAACAGCATCATGAATGCCTGGAAGTCATGTCCATGCATCTAGCAGCTCCAGGTGGACAGTGTTTACTCCCCCTGCCCCTTAACCACCACCCAGTAACTACCAAGCTTTTTGGATCATGGCTCCCACAAATGACCTCTGGGATCTCTCCTCCCTATGGCCTCCAAGGATACTCTGTCTGTGTCTTTAGGGCCCAATTGTATCCTACTATAGACATTTCTGTATATAACTAAGTCCCTTACTCATTCTAAGCCCCTTTATCCAGGATCAGTCTGACTCATCTTTGTTTTCCCCACAAAGCCTAGTGCAGTGCCTTATTCTGAGAAGGTGCTTATGAGACGCCTGTTGAATGCATGGCTGTAGACGGCAGGCTTTTGTCTGCCAGCAAGCGTCCACTGGGGGGGGACCACACCCCCCAACTTCTGGTGGGATATTAAACACAGAGGCTTCCAGGTTGGCATCTGACTTGGGCCGATCCCATTCCAATGGCTTCTTACCCTACCCCCATGTGGTGACTGGTTCAGATTGGTGGGCATGTGAACAAAGTGGAGCCAATCAAAATCCTTCCATAAGATTTGACACATGAATGCTGGAAAAGTCTCTTCCTTTTAGATCAAGAGCTATGAGATAAGGGCCCAAAGCTGCCCATTGTCACATTTCTTACTACGTGGGAAGCCTTTTTTGCAGAATGAAGACAGTTGTATGAGGCAAGCAAAGGCTGGGTACAGAGAGAAGAACCCAGAGTTTTCACCATGTGTTGACATTTCAGCCTGGCTTGAAATCCTTATAGCACAGATTTTCCCATTTATGGTTGATTTGGGTTTTTTCCCCTTGTACCCGAGAATACTGATTAATATGGGTCATTAGTGAGAGTACTGTATTCTGAACTTCATTTGGCAGTAGAGGGAATCTCGGAGAGTCTTAAGGAGGATGGTAGGAATTTGGTGTGATGTGTTCTTGGTCTGCCATAATCTGAGAGGTGAACTTAAAGCTGGGGCATTTGGGGGAAGTCAACAACGCTTAAGGACTTGGACTCATCAATAAGCAAAACGCTTAGAAGCTAGTGATGAAATTAGTCCTGGCCTTTGGCAGAGGGAGCTGAAGCTGAGCTGGAGAGAGCACGAGGCCCGAACAGGGCCGGAAGATTCAGCCTGAACATCCCTGTGAAGTCAGACCAGTGTGGCCGCAGAACCAAGAAAAACAGCTGAGATGTGTAGAGTCAACGAGTGGAGAGCAGGCCAGATGCCAGGGATCTCAGCTCTCCGCCCCCACGCTCCATACATCCATTTTGTATGCCATCTGCCGAGGTTATAATATAAAATATAAAATAACATTGCCCTGCCCTCATAGAGTGCTTGTCTAGTAAGAAGACAGATGGGGGAGAAAGTTCCTGGTGGCATGGAGCAGGGAATCGGGGTACTAAACCTAGTCGGGCGGTTTAGGAAGGCTTCGTCGAGGCAGTGATCTTTAATTTCATGTGAAATGCTTGGGTGTAGGAACCGTGTTTTAGTCTATTTTTTTTTTTTTTTAAGATTTATTTTATTTATTTTATTTATTTATTTATTTCCCCGCCCCTACCCGCCACCCTGGTGTTTTTGTGCTCCCTGTCTGCTCTCTGTGTGTTCTTCTGTGTCTTGTCTTCTCTTTAGGCGGCACCGGGAACTGATCCTGGGACCTTCCAGAGTGGAGAGAGGCGCTCAATCTCTTGCGCCACCTCAGCTCCCTGGTCTGCTGCTTCTCTTATCGTCTCTCTTCTGTGTCTCTTTTTGTTGCGTCATCTTGCTGCGCCAGCTCTCCGCGTGGGCCAGCTCTCTGTGCAGGCCAGCTTTCCTGAGCGGGCCAGCTCGCCTTTCACCAGGAGGCCCCAGGAATCAAACCCTGGACCTCCTATATGGTAGATGGGAGCCCAATTGCTTGAGTCACATCCACTTCCCTAATATATTTCTTATAAGAAAAAGTGGGGGAAGGGTTATAGCTACAGTGCAGGGTCATAATTAGGCTACTAAATAAGAAGGTATTTAGTATATCAGAACTATTGCTACTACCCATTATTCTTGCTTAAGGTGAAAGGGGTGCTAATTCCCATGCATTTTCATGTCAGGGCTTTCGTCTCCTGTTCTTCTGGAGGAGGGATGGCAGTGGCCTGGATTCAGACTAGGAGATGGTGAAAAAGTGTGTGTGCTTGGTGCGAGCAGAGCCCAGCTCTGCAAATGTTCAGTGAGCATGCATTGACTGAGTGGCCACCCACTCTTGCTGCTGATAAATTATTTAAAAGCAAAACCTGTGTTGGTATTTGGAAACATATCTTTTATTTTATGTAAACAGCTCTTTAACTATTTTTTTTTTTTATATAGTAAACCACATGCGGTCAGGGATTAAATATTTTCAGTCTGATTAAACCAATTCAGTAGACATTCAGTAGATGTTTATGAAGTGCCAACAATGTGGGCTAGCCTGGGCTAGGAAGATGGAGACCTGGAAGGTACACTACTGCCTTGAGAAGGTCATCATGAAGAAGAGAAAAGAGCCATCATCAGAGTACAGGATGATTTAAGGGCAAGTAGATATTTTTCCAGTGTTGTGAAGCAGAGGAGGGAGCAACTAATCCCTCTGGGGAAGAGGATAGGGAATAGCAATAAGGAGGAGACGGGCTTCCAGGATGTGAGCCCACCCAGGCACGAGGGCCTTCCAGGCAGAAGGAGCACGGAAGGGAAGAATCGGGAGACCCGGCTTGGGCTCTGTGGAGAGGAAGTGGAGCTCAAGCCTGAGAGGCTGGTAGGGGCTGAATGCTTTGCTAAGGAGTTTGGAATTTGACAATAAAAGGACTTTAAGGGTTTTTGGCAGGGACTGGAAATGATTAGTGTGACATCCTGCAAGGACCATTTAGGCAACAGTGTGAAGGATGGAATGGAGAGAGCCAGCTGGGGCTGAAAAGCCAGCCAAGGGCTATTGAACTGGCCCAGATGAGATGCAGTGCTGGCTCGTACCCAGCAGGAGCCACGGGGCTTTGGATATAAAATGGACAGGTAATGCCAAGTGAGGACTTGGAGGAGATGGCCAGGTATATTATGGGCTTTTCATAAGCATAGCTAGTGGGTGCAGACCCTCTGCCTTGCCAAGAGAGGATGATGTAGGGAAGGGAGGGTGTGGGAGCTGGGGGAGGGTAGGAAGGACCAAGCTGCCTTCCCAGTTTGGGCTCCGCACACACCCTGGTCCTCTGACAGACCCAGTCAAAAGGGAGCATCTAGCTGGCCACAGGAATGTGTGTGGTCCAGACAGGTAGCTGTCTCAGCAAAGGAAATTCCCCCTCCTGAAGTGGCACCAAGAGCTGTTCCTTGAGGGAATCAGGAGGGGTAGCCAGGCCCTTGTACGTAAGTGTTGGATGGTCATATGAATTTTCCTAACTGGCAGCTGATTCTTGGTGGAGTTTTATGGGCTCTGCTGCTGACACAGGAACTCTAATCCTCGGGGAAACTTACAGACATTGAGTAGATTCTGAAAACCCCATTATATTATCAGCTTTCTCCCTCCAAATTAGTCAAGTTTAAAATAAAAAAAAACACAGGCAGTTTCAAATACACAAAACTAAACAATAGGTTTATATATTATAAGGGGATTTCGTTTGCTGAGATCCAAAACAATTATAACCCCCCCCCATAGCATCTTACACATACTAAGTAATATCAAGAAACTTTCCAACAAAAGGGACAGAGAGAAGTTCTTGAAGCTCCCAGAGAAAAAAAACAAGACAGCCCCATACAAAGAATCAAGAATTGGAATGGTGTCAGGCTTCTTCACAACAGAACACAAGCTAGAAGACAATGGAGCAATCCTTTCAAAATACTAATATTAATCTTCCAACCTAGAATTCAACAGTTAAACAAATAAAAAATGCACCCTTTCTAAGAAAGTTACTGGTGGGGGTGCTCCAACAAGACAAAGGAGTAAGTCAAGAAAGTAGAGAACACAGGATCCAGGAAACAGGGTTGCAACAATATTTGTGTTTTCAAATATCATAACTATATTGGAAGGATGAGGGAGAGAAAGTGAAGGGGGGCAGTGTAGAGTTGCTAAATTCTTACTTGTTAGATGAGAAAGCCATTAGATAATGTCTAAAATTGATTAATGAAGACACAGGAGCATAAGCATGTGATTCAGAAATGTGGAAGTAAATACCAGAAGCAGCAAGTAGGCAGTGACAGTAGTTCCGTTGCCTCTGGGAAGCAAAACTGGGCAGTGAGGGTATGGGGATTGGGGGCGGTGTGTGTGTGTGTGTGTGTGTGTGTGTGTGTGGCTGGAAGGAAGCCAGCTTTTGTTGTTGTTGTTAAACATTTCTTTTAACAGTAGTTTATTTAAAATACATATGGAAACAGCTATGCGCACATATCACTTTGACGCAGGGGCACCTGTGGGGCTTACCATTCCAGGCACGCAGCCCTGTCCAGAGAGCGTGGAGAGAGGCTGCGGGCTGCTTGTGGGCTGGTACCGTTTCTAAGTTCCTGACAAAACCCTGTGAAGAGCAGGTTCCTCCACAGTCCTGCAGGCTCCTAAGCCCCGGAGGCAGGCGGAGGGAAACGCGGTAACCAAGCGCGCAGGCACTGGGCACGCCGCGCTCCCCTGCGCCCCGCACGGCCCCAGCCCGCCCCGCCGCCCGGGACCCCCGGGAGCGCCCCTCCCCCGCCGCCCGCCGCCCCCCGCGGGAGTCCCTATCGGCCTGGGGCCCAGCTGACAGCGGACAGACAATGGCATTTCACAGCAGCGCGGCGGCAGGAGCCGGCCTTATCCTGCAGTGTTTTCCTATTAGTCTAACACCCCATTGTCCGTCTCCTTATCAGCTGCTGTGTTGATGTAATGCCTTGCTGGGAAGTGCTTTCTGCCCGCGGGGCCCCGCTCGCCTGCATTTGGGGAGGGGGAGGCGGGGAGGAGCCCCTGACGGGAACTCTCAGGAGAAGGCACCCCTTTCCTCTGCCAACCCGCAGCTGGGGGAGCCACCGACGGGGCCACAGTTTCGGGCTTTTCCCCCTGTTCCTGGGAAGGTGCCCGAGGCCTCAGCATGGCTGGCGTCCCTCAGAGCTAAAGTGCTGGGAGACCATTCGCATCCCCCAGGGGCCCGGGGTGTGGGATTCTGGAAACCCGTCTTATCCCCCGTCTTATCCCTCTGGTGTGCTCTGGGTGGGGGGGAGACCAAGCCATTCCTTTCTTTCTTTCTTTCTTTTTTTTTTTTTAAAGATTTTATTTATTCATTTATCCCCCCCTTGCTGCTTGTGCTCGCTGGGTCAGCTAACCACACCGTGCAGGTGGGCCTGCCTTCACCAGGAGGCCCCGGGAACGGAACCCAGGGCCTCCCATATGGTAAACGGGAGCCCTACTGATTGAGCCACAGCCGCTTCCCGATTTCATTCCTTTCTGAATCCCCTGCAGTCCTGGACGGCCCTCCAGAGCCTGTTCTTCGTAGGAGCCCAATAAACAGGTAGAGAAGACACAGCTGCAGGGGTCCCCTCTGAGGGGAGAGAGAGAAAACTCCCACCACCTTCATCTCAGCTCCCTCTCCACTCCCTGCCCTCTGCCTCCCCAGCTCCCAATTGTGCCAAGTCTTAAAAATATGATCTGCGCTCGCCGCTCCCTTCTCTGACCCTGTTTGCTGTGAGTGAAGGTCTGAACTCAAGGGGCCCTTGTGTGTGTGTGTGTGTGTGTGTGTGTTGAGGAGCTTCTCAGGGAATCTGACCATTAAAAAGTGGAGCACGCTGGCAGGAGCGGGCTCAGCTGCAGTTTGCTTGGGAAAACTACTCAACCTTTGCAGACTGCACTCTCACGCGTTCAGCCGGTGTGAGAAGGTGCCTTCTCATGGGGCTGCAGTGAGGGTGGGAATGACACGATCAGGATGCTGCCCAGCGCTGCTCTCGGCGATTAGAGGCTGGGATTGCCCGGCTATTTTGGTGCAGAGCCTGGTTTGGGGAAGTGGTGAGCAGGGCTGAGGAGAAGCGGTGCGAGTGGCTATCACAGGTGATTCTGCAGGTGCCCCTGGCGGACTTGGGGCAGAGAGAAGGAAGTGTGCGCCTGCGGGCGAAGCCAGTCTAGTCTGTGTTGGACCTCACCTGCTTGCCTCAGATTTAAAAAGAACACATGGCATGCTGTGACTTTCGGAGCCTTCTCTTCCCTGGGTAGCCTCCGTTTTGAAGTGCTCCCTGGAACAAGGGTGGCAAGCTCCATTTCAAGGTGGCCCTCACACAAACCAAAGCGGTCCCAGCACGTTCATCTAATTTAACTCACGCAAAAATCCTGCGAGCAGCTATGACTCGCCACAGAAGCTTGAGAGGTTAAAAGCGAGCCGGGTGACGCACAGAAAGGAGCAGATCTGCTGTGCTACTGAGTGCCCAGCTTCCCTCGCCACCGCTCGCGAGGAGCTGCTCAGCACAGCGGGGGAAGCCCTTCCACCTCTGCCAGGTCCCCCGGCTCCGGCTCCGCTGCTGGGCCTCTGAGGCTCGGGAGTCCACGGAAGAAGCCACCTCATCTGATTCCTGCCAGAATCAAATCCTGCTGAGGCTCACCAGGGAGGACTCATTATAGCTATTTTACAACTGAAGAAACGGGGCTCATGGACACCCAGCATTCAAACCCAGGTATTCTGAGCCCAAATCCAGGCCTCTTCCACAACAGAAGGACTGTAGCTAAAGCACTTAACTCGGAAGAAAAGAGGCTTCAAAAATAGGGGTAGGGTCTGTCCACTTTGTTGTTGTCTATTGTGTGGTTCTTAGCAGAGTCTAAGGGCTTGGCGGGCTTGGCCCAGAGACCAAGACGAAGGCGACCAGAAGTCCAGGGCTCCAGTTCCAGGCTACACAGGTCTACTTTCTGTTTCCTTATAGGAGTCTCCCTTGGAGGTTCCAAAGGTTGAAGACTGAAAACAGGAGGGAGGAAGACAGAAATAATGTGGAGAGTGAATAGGAGATGGCGTTTTCAAGGTCAACTTTAAGCAAAGTCAATTCTTTGACCCTGAAGGATGAGAAGGGCTCTGCTGATGGGGTAAAATCCCACCAATGAGCCTTCTCTCTGTCCCATTTCAAGGTGCAAATAATTTTGGGGGGTCCAGCGCACAAGGTCATGAACACTTCATGTGAATGAGTTAACGTGCGTGCTCTGTTCTGAGAGTGCCACGTGCCCACGGAAACCACTGGGGGGAAAAGGGCCAGTACCAGAGCAAGGCATGCAGGAACCGAAGGCGAGCCACCCTGACAGTTTTTCCAGACCTGCCACGTTTTGTTTTTCAGGGAGTGGGGATTTCCTTTCCTTTCAAGTTTCGTGTTTGGAACACGCACTTCTTTGGTTCCTTTGGCTGAAGGCAGCACTTCCACGTGTCCCGTTGCTCAACTGTGTATTGATGTCCCTTAAGCTGCAATGATCTCAGTGGCTGATTTTCAGGAAGTTTGACGATTTAGTTAGGATCCTTGAAAAATTCTCGTTTAAAGTTTAGGCCTCCTCCCTTCCCAGAGCAAACCATTTCATTTAGAGATTTATCAGACATCTCCTTCTCTCCTTTCTCCGTTGTGATCTGTAATTTTGCATGTGAGATAACAACTTACTTGGGTAGTGTAAGGTGGGGAAAGGACTTATTTTCCTGAATTAATTGCAGGTAATCTTCTTCCTTGACCTCTCAATCCAAATTAGCACACTTCCCCAAGGTTTATTGCTCACCAACTCTTGTTCTGCTTTATAAATCTTATTTTTTATTTTCTTGTCTCCATCACTAGATTGTCAGCCCCCTAAGGGCAGGGACCCCTCAATCTTGTTTTCTCTGTACTCCCATCTCGTAGCATAATGGCCAGCACACTGTGTGAATGATTGAATCAGCTGATAAAGACCAGGGCACTGTGCAAAGACCAGGGATTCTGGGGAGAGTGGCTGAACTTGGAGCTGCCAAGGCAGGTTCCATAGAGGAGGGGAAGTGATAGGATTTGAATCCAAGGGAGGCTGCCCTGGACTGAAAAATGGAGATTTGTGATGACCAAGCAGCTGCCCAGAGTCTTCCCACAGCTCAGTCTCTTCCATTAGGAGCCAGAAGAGACCTTGGGGGCCATGAAAAAGGGTGGAGGAAGCTGAGGTTCAGAAAGGAAAACGCTTTGCTGGTTCCTCCACAAAGACAGGATGGACCCCTCCAGGGCTCTTCCCTGCTCCTCCGCTGGCGCCCGTGGGTGGAAGTGGAGGTCTCAGCTCAGCACCTCGTGTGGCTCTGTGCCATCCTCCCAGGTGACCAGGCCAGAAAATCCATACCCCCAGTGCCTGTGCCGTGGCTTCCCGTGGATGCACAGGGCAACACCAGGCTATTTCTCAGGAGGCACTGTAAAGAGGGGGACAGTAGATGCAGAACTGTAAATGTCTCATGAAGAAGCGTGGTTCACACCAGAGACGGAGGCTTTTCAATTTGCCTCTGGCCAGAGGAGCCCTGGTCCCAAGGGAGTGACTGCCCAGTCTCCCAGCAGCGGCTTCAGCCTCCTGCTCTGGGGAGATGGTAAGGAGGCGCCAGGCCACTCCTGACGCCACTTCCAAGGAAGGAGAGCCAATGGCCATTTAATTGAGCACCTACTTTGTACCGGCCACACAGCCTGTGGCCTCTCAGTTACGCTTGTCCAACAACCATGGAGGAAGCTGGGTGTCTAAGAACCTGCCGCCTGTAGGACGGTCAGGATTTAGCAGAGAACGTGGGATTGACCCAGGCTGAGGACTCCTCGGCTCTGCCACCTCTCGGCCTGCTCCCCACAGGCCGGGGGCCGGCCTGGCAGCCCGGCACCAGCACCGGGAGGCCTCCCCTCTCAGCAGAGCACTTCCTCCTGTTTCCTCACTGTCTTCCTCGGCCCTCCGGCCGCTCCTCCCTGGCTCCATGGGTCTGCTGTCTGCCCGGCCTCCCCTTTATCTTGTCTCCCCGTTTCCACTGCTATCAGCCATTATCTGGCGCAATCCCTCCCTGGGCGGCAGGAAGCGGCCTGTGACTCTGCTCTCGTTATTCTCCATCCTTTTCCTTCTCCAGAGACAAAAGCAAAAACAGCCTGTTAACAGATCTGCCGTTTCCCTTGGCTCCTTGACTCCCATTTCCCACTCTCATTTTTTCACAGGCTCCAGTTTTCCACCATCTGGCCCATCCTCAGGAGCCGCTGGGCCGAGAGGCGGCACTTCCTCCGCCTGGGAGGCCAGCGCCCCGCAGGCCCGAGGCCGCCCCCCCGGGAAAGCCGCTGCCCTCTCACCCTCGCTGACATCAGCCTCGCCAGGGGCCGCCTGGCTGTCTGCGCCAAGGACGGGGCTGAAGACAGGGTCTGGCCCGCCTCGCTAATGGGGTCTCCGCAGCCCTTCCTCTCGCTGGCCGCGGCTGCGGCGCTGATGACGGCCGTGGGAGTTGTTTTTTGTCAAAGAGCATCGTGCATCCATTTATTATTTCACCCTGCCCTCAGACACCGGCTGCGACTTCCTGCAGGCTACTGGACGCCCAGAGAGGAGCGGAATATGCCCTCTGGTCGCACATTGCTGGTGATTTGTGGGGCCGGGGAGGCCGCTGGGTTGAAGCCAAGCGCCTTAATGCCCGGTAGATACGGCTAAGTGCAATAAGAGGGCTGGAAACTAAGGGCTCTGAGAGTCAGCACGGGGAGGGGGGCTCTAACAGCCAGAGCTGATGGCTGCTAGCACTTTCTCTGTGCCAGGCTCGGGGCTAACCATGTCGTGTGTGCCGTGCATTCAATCCTCGTGGCAAACCCACCAGGCAGGTTGAGTCTCACCCGCAAGTCACAGAGAAAGAGATGAGCTGAGAGAAGCGAATACTGACCTGTGAGTGCAGAACCTGGGTTCATAGCTAGAGCCCCATTTTCCTTGAAGGCCCAGTTCAAATGTCACCTTATCATACCATCTCCATCGCCACCCCTCCAGCCCCTCCACTTACAGAGTAAGAGCGATCTACTCTTGATCTGCTGGGCGAGAGTGTGCACTCCGGAGAAATCTCTGGGTCAAGATACTGAACTGTATTAAGACTCAGTTTTTCTCCTCTGTAAAAGGGGCTGATAATAGTACCTATGTCCCAGATTTGTTGTGGGTTTTGAAGGAACTTTGCATACACTGCACAGAGAACATACTTAATGCACATTAGCCAGCTTTATTATTACTTCACTCAGGTTATCAGGGAGAGCTGCTTTGTAGGACAGTGATTAAGGAAGCTGATTGTCAGGGTGGAGGTAAAGTTTGCTTCTATTTTCAAGGACCTTGCAACATTCTCCCTGTGTGCCGTCTCAGGCCGAGAGAATCTGCAGTGACACACAGCCCCGGGGTATAATTTCCCATTTCTCTCAAGTTTAGCTCCAGTCTCTCCAATGCTCAAACAACCTGTTCATTTCAAAGTCATCTGGGCCAAGTTGTTAGGGAACCTAAGGCTCCCTTCTTTCTCGAATATCCAGTTTCATTTGAATCCTTCTGAAGAGGGTCGTGGTGGTTTAAAGCTGTATGTCCCCCAGAAAAGCATGTTCTTAAATTTGATCTGTCCCTGTGGGTGTGAACCCATTGTAAGTGGGACCTTTTGCTGAGGTCACTTCAGTTAGGGGTCCTAATCCTGTTCCTGGAGTCCTTTGCAAGAGAATGAAATTCAGACTCACAGAGAGAAAGCCAGGGAAGCAAGAGGCTGAAATCAGTGAAACACAGAAGACAAGGGAGAGACCAGCAGATGCCACCATGTGCCTTGTCATGTGCCAGAGGAGCCAAGGCCCCTCGGCAGCAGGTGGGTGGGTGAGGCAAACCTGATGGTTGACAAGTTATTTTCATCCTGAATTCAAATGTTTTCTCTCCTTTACTTACTGGCCTGGCCCCAGGAATCGCCAGAAGGAGCCTGTTCCCTCTTCCACTGGGCCTCCCTTCAGCAGCCAGGAGCAGCCCCTGTCCTGACACTCAGTGTGCAGGGCTGGTCCCTCTGTGTGCCTGCTGGTCCCTCC